>CAEFZX010003789.1:0-44327 GCA_903066825.1 Alfaro cultratus | reverse complement strand
TAAATTTGTCATTGCTTTTTGTATGGTTCAGTTCATCAATGTGAGCACATCACTGTGACACACACACACACACACACACACACACACTGAGGCCATAAAGTCTCGGCTGGAGCCGGTCCTCTCCAATTCCTCTTATCAAAGGGCTGTAAAATGGAAATTAGTCTGAATAGATGACACGGTCTCTCATCACTCACTGCATGTGTTAAGGAAAGTTGTAGGGACTAATGTTGGCAACAGACTGATAACAGTGAGATGTTTTAGTTTACTCATTTTTTATGGCCTCCATTAATCCACATCCTTCCCTCTGTTTGCCTCTTCTGCTGGTCGAGACGGCCCCCACCCTCAGCTCATTTTCTCTTCACCAGGTTTGGGTTGATTCTCACTTTTCTTTTGGCCCCATTTCCCGTTTCTAGTCTTTCTAAGAATGTTTTTTCTTTTTTTTTTTTTTTTTTTTTTTACAATTTTTTCATAGTTGTGGTGTAGCACGCTGTAATTTGATACGGGTAATAAAAAACTGCCAGACAGGGTTCTTATTGTGTGGGATTGGGCAGCTTGCCGGGTGTTATGAGCGTCCCCTGCAGTGGCCACTAAACTGATTCCCTCCTCAGTGCTTTCGTTCATTTATTTCACGGCAGGTGCATTGGAACAGGTAGCAGCGATGAAAAGCTGTTCATGTTGTAAATCTTGCATGTCGGCTAGGGGAAAACTTTCCTCCACGTTTTTGGAATACCAACAATATTTCGACTCTTACTAAAAGGGAACATGCAAGCTGTTATAAAAAGTGTATTTATTGCTTAATCTTTTAAAAGCTGGAAAAAATGAAGACCCCACTGCACTGAACCCCATTGAAAACCTTATGGTTATTCCACCAAATACTGATTTATGAACTCTTCCTGATTTAAAACATTAGTGTTGTTGTTTCTGAATGAATATGAACTTATTTTGTTTACATTATTTCAGGTCTGAAAATGCTGTCTTTTTTGTTATTTTGACCATTTTAAATACAAAATTTTTGCTTGGAATTTCAGAGACGTGAAATGTTAATTTTACTCAAACATATATGTAAAAAAAAAAAAGTAAAATCTGAGAAGTTGATAATTTTACTGTATATTCAGATGGTTTTAAGTTTATTTTAGTATTTAGTGTTGTTTTGATAGGCATGGGCTACTATAAAACCACAGTGTGTGCAGAATAAATGTTATAAAAAGTATTATTTCTACTGCTGATGGAATAGTACAATATATTCTTTTGCAGTTATAATAATAATCCCAAGTAACACTGCTCTCTAAGTGCTTATTGCATATTTTATTAGACATTTGTGTTCTGCTCTCAGCTGATTAACAGTGATAATTCTCATATTAACCATGTGTTTAATAACTCCAAATATTCCCCAACAGCTAAAGGTCTATTTCTTTAGCTGTTAGGGAACAACTGAGGGAGGGGAAGCACAGTGTTATTCTGTGCTCCATAAGAATTGGAAAGTTGCTTTCTCTCCCATCTAATTAAAAGGTGTAAGAATCACTAGAATAAAGCAAAGTGTTGGCTTTGAAACCAAACTGTAGCAAAGGTATATTATGACACAGTTAAACAGATCAAGGGTTTCACCAGAAACATGTCTAGGAGGAGTAGAGATGCTCTTTGCTACAAATCACTCAGATAGTATCTTAGATATTGCATTAAAGACTAAAAGGCAAAGATGAGTGGTTCTGAACTATTTAAAGCGTTATCGTCATGATACTCCGATGGTCTTCTGTTTTGACTTAAGTGTACCTCAAGCAAGTTTCAATATACTTTAAAACTTTATTTAATTTATACAATCTAAATTTACTCCCACCTTCAAACATTTCAACAACAGTAGCACAAACGTTCACCAATTGAGTTCAACCTCCAAAAAAGGCCACTGGACATAACATGAAGCTACTTGTGTATGAGAATCTCCCTGCCTGTGCCTGGTCATCCCCATGCTGCGCTCCATCTGCCTCGGCTTCAATTACCAGCAGCAAGACTGTCTGTACCTGCTCAACGTAACAAAGTCAGGCAGGACCCCGGCCTGGTAGTAAACAAATATGGCTGCCCCCCGCCAGAGAATGCATTATGGAGAGAACGGTGAAAGATAGACAAAGAGTAGACTAAAGGCTCATTGAAAAGGAGGAAAAAACATAGGAGAGGATGAAAATACACTTAAGTCTCTTGCAGTTTAGATGCTTTTAGGCAAAATATTTCAAATATCATTTTTTTCACTGTCATAGCCATTGTGCACCAGCGTAAACTCTTTTATTGTTGCGTTTTGTTTTTCTAATGGTTCGATATTTGTGTGAAAAGATTAAATATTAATCAAAACAGTTTTTGCAAGCATTGGTTCAACAAAACATGACTGCCTGTCTGCACCGTTCTCAGTTTTAGGCTCATAGCTTCTCTGAGGTGCAACAAGAAATCTGAGTGAGTAAGGTTAAACCGGACAGACAGCGTGATGAAGTGAGAGGACATGCAAGGAACAGGGGCTCACAGATTTAGCAAAAGCAGACTCAGACTAAAAACATCGGCAGACAGAGGTCAAGCTGTTTGATAGGTGAGATAATGCTACAAAAAAGTGAAAATTAAAAGAGAATCTGACCTGAATTAGGGAGAACTTTCAAAAACGGGAGACGAGAACGCTGAATGAAGAGTGACATTCCTGTCATTTCCTTTGAGGCTGAAGTGTGTTCACTCTTCTGAGCACTTTAGTGCCCTTTGTGATGAAGGAGTGTGGTCTCAGTGCCGACAATGGCTGGCAGGACAGCAAGCTAATAGCTGGACTGGGCTTGTGTCGGCCCTGAATGGCAGAAATCAATAATCCCCTCAGTTACAGACTCAGAGCGTTCCAGACCGAGCTGCAACCATGCCAACCATTTTATTAACATTTTCTTAATGATCTTCTCTTATGTTTCTTTCCTTTGCTCAGTTTTGCACTTAATATTGTAACCTGCTGGCCACTTTATTAGGTACACCTGTTGAGTCACTTACACTTACATTTACACTGGGTGGAGGTGAACATGGAAGCAAGTAGGCAGTGCAGTGATCATATCACAGCTGGTGTGATATTTGTAACATTTTTGCCTTTTGAATTCACAGAAAGTTACAAAAAAAATTCTTGCTATGTTTTCTTGCATATAGAAACTTTTGTGACTAAGTGATCTAAAGCAAGAAAAGTTTGGTCCAGTTTAACTTCAGACAGTGAGAGATAAATGTTTATGTGTCCTTTTATTTGTGAATATTAACTGTAATCTATGTTTGTGGTACTAAAAGCAGCTAAATGCTAAAGAAAAATAAAAGCAAACAAAGAAATTAACAAAAACAACATCTGTGCAGTTTCTGTAGAGACAGAAACCTATTTATGTGTCATCAGTATGAACTCCAGAATCTGAAAATGAAGAGTTGGAACAAAAGTGGTCATGAGGCATGCCTTTATGTTAATTATTGTAAAATAACAACTAGTAGTCCTGATCTGTCAAGCAAGTTCCTAACCAAATTAGCACAATCTCTGACTCGGTCCGTATGCTCTGGTCGAAAACATCAAGCGCATCACTGAAATTCAATTATGCCAACACTGACAATTTAGATTTACTGCTGAAACATTTGTGGATGCAGCTCTTGGCCTTTCAGTTTATATTCTCTCATTTTCGTGGGAAACAGAACCATTTTGGGTTGAAATTTACACACACAGCGTGATTTGCTTTTTGCAGCAAAAGGTGCCAAGCTGTGCACAACTTTAAAGGCCAACATACAGTACAATTATTTACTGCCCACACTACTCTAAAGTTGTTGGAAGGCCAACTCACTTAGACCCACACGCTAAACACACACTGTAGACTTTGTTATCTGGCTGGCAGAGTCAGACTTCCCACTACAGCAGTTTTCCATCCTGAGCAGAACAGTGTGCTTGTTGTGTGTGTACAGCTTTGCAGGCAGTTACACTGGACTGTATTCATTGGAGAATGTTGCAGATGATTGCTAAAAGTAATAAAACTGAGACACTCTGACAGTAAGTCTAGTTTGAATACTAAATTTGCTTTATTTGAATATTGAGTGAAAACTATTTGTTTATTTTACAGGTCTGAGTGATATAAATTATCTTCTGGTCCATATTTATTAGAGATGATTTCACAAGTTTGTCCTGAATTTCTTGCCTTTGAACCTTAAAACTTTTTGTGATGACAGAGGAAAGTCTCTGCCACAGGCTTTGCTCTAATATACTTTGATTCCCTTGTTGTCACACAGCATTTCTGAGCTTGTTCTGTGTCCTGCTGGGGGATGTTCAAATACGATTGAAATATTTTCTTCGCTTCTGCTTTTTTCCTTTTAGCTTGTTCTGGGGCTCACTCCCAGACATGGAAAATTGCTCTTGTGCAAGAAAGTCTTAGGGGCCATAAGCACTTGTTTCCGTTTTTACTCACTGGCAGCGCGCTCGCTCTCTGGGTGTTCGCACTGCAAAAGCAGGAGGCAAGGGGGATCTTTCTCACTCTTCATTTCAAACACACCCACAAAGCCACGCAAACAGAAGAAACACACACAGACATGATGAACACACATTAGGTTGCATGATTTAATGTAGCAGCGTTCATACAGTATGTTCACTTGTGCACACATTTACACACTAGCGGGAATTCATCCTTTCACTCTGTGACTTATCTTTCTTGACATGACTTCACTCAAGTGAGTCAGCTGGAGAGAACATCATGTCGTTAGCCCGGGGTGTGTATGTGTGCCAGTGTGTGAATGACCTGCATAGAGCTTTTTATGCTGTGTAAGCCAGCTAGTGTTGCTGTATAGTGAGCTTATGGGCACAGTAACTGAGCGTCGCGCCATTTACAGTGTCCCACTGGACACAATGTGCTGATTTATGTAACGGCAACATCAAAGAAAAGAGAAAAAAACAAACACGGACACCGCTGAAACATGTCTTCCAGAAACTCTACATTGAAACATTGTTTTTATTACGATTCTTATTATTAGTTTAAAATGCTGATGTATAAATGGTCAGTTAGTCATTGCATTTTTTATAATCTTCTGTGTCACAGCCATTAAAATTTGAAAAGGCCTAGAACAGAACGTTATCATTAGCTGCATTAGCAGTACGTTGAGTTTGACTGTGCTTGTGTTTCCATGCTGACTTGTAGGCTTCAAGTACATCACTTTGGATGCTTATTCAACAAATATTTTCCTTGCAATACAGAAAAGTGGGGGAAAAAAACCATAAAATTGACACTAACATGATGATGTTGAGTGTATTACCATTTCAACAAACAAATACAGATAATGAGCACTGAAATGCTCAAGGCCTTCTACTTCACTGATTCTACGTCGTGTTTCAGACCTGCTCTCTCTTGTCTTTGATAAGATTTGGTCACATCAGCTATCAGTCTGTGGGGCCGTCGATCTTCCTTAGAGTTTGAATGTTTCATCTTGGATATTGGCTTTGATGCTAGCTAGTTTTCTGCCTCCTTCTATGTGCTTAGTGTACCGCATATCGATTCTGAATTTTAGGGGGAATTTAGCATACACGATTTGATGTTTTAACTTCTATGGTCATCCCACCTGAGTATCTGATTACTGGTGAGGCATATCTGTTGACATCTCAGAACAGGTGTTTGAAAAAATTTGAATAAAGTTATAATAACAGGGGCAAACACAATAGAAATGTGTTGGATTTGCACATTATATGTTTATTTATCTGGACAAAGCCATAAAGCCCTTAACATTGTCAGCAGATTACCATTAATCACTTTTCAAAACACCCTAACCCTCGCAGATCAATGAAAACATGTTGCTTTTCTAAGTTCTCAACCGTAAATTACTGCAGTGTTGAATAAAAAACTGAACTAACATCACTAGAATTACTGTTTATTACTTTTACTGCCATATTTCTGCAAGTGTCTCCAACTAGCTGTGTAAATTATATATAAAAAAATATTGTTGCAATAATAGCTGCTTAATCTTCTTCCCCAAAGTGAACTGGCAAGTGGACAAGGAAGTGTCTGTCTTTAATTAAATTGGTATCTGAATTCTGTGAGCCGACTGTGGTTGCTAAGGGATTTAAAACGAGGACAGATTGTGTAAGCTTATTATTGTACCTACAACCTTTTTTTTTTTACTTTGAAAATATTTGACATATAAAAGAATGGAATCATAAATTTTTTTCTTGACTGGAGGAGAAATGTGGCAAAATATGCAAGCAAATGTTGACATACTGGCATAGTTAGCTAAAATACAAAACGATGGTCTGCAATTAACCTCAAAGTAAAGAGTTTTTCAAACTTTTTGTTTCTCTCCCTTTATTGTTCAATGTGACAGTAGGTAGAAAAAATTAGCTTTTTCTCTGCATACCCATGTGCCCTTTGGAAACTCAGTAGCTCGTATCAAACTGATGTTCTGCTCAGCTGAACATTTTCATTTGTATCAAACAGCGACGCATATCTAAGCAATTTAATATCAAAATGCAGAAATTTAATGTTACTGCACAGAGACTGGTTTAGAAAATGTGATTAAAACATGGAAACAAGAGTTTTCGAGTTCAAATGGTTTTGTGTGGATTCGTTTAAGAATGCTTGTTGCAGGATGATTTGTATTTTTAATCTGAGGAGATGGCAAAGTCAGATCTCTGCAGGCCAAAGGAGACAGACTTTCGTCAGCTCTATCAAGATAATCTTGCATGTTGAGAACAGAGACTGTTCCAGAGGTTGGGACCCCTTAATGCTCCATGCATGAGGGGATCTGTGCCTCAGACGGCTGGTGTATCTAAGCTCTAATGTGACCTTGACACACTTTCTGACTTACAAGAAGTGCACACTGCTCTGCAGAAGATGCTCTTGATTCTTATGCAGGCTGAATTGCAACTTGCTCTTCATTGCTGAACTCTGCACATTTCTATATGCTGCTCTGTTAAAAGTATTTGCAATTATGAGATTCAATTCTGAAAGGTCAGGAAAGTGTCATTCTTTCATTATTATGTTATAGTTTTGACTTTATTACCATTAGACGACATTTGGGCTTGCCATATAATCCACTTCTCTCTATAAAGACGAGCTGAACACCTCCTCATTGTTGCTGGAAAAAACAAGCAGGTGGGTCTTCAGCTTCCTTCTTATCAATATTGGCCATTCATGTATTAGTTTGGTGTGGAGTGCTTTAGAAAGTAGCTCTATCTAATTTGATCTGCTGTTTTCTGCCATGGCCTAAAAGCAATTTAAACATTCCTGAGTGAGAAATGTAATTATTAATGACTGAATTATTCTTCGTCTGGATGCAGTTAAGATTGACATTTTTGGTATAAACAAGTGAAAGACTACCGTACTTTCCAGACTATAAGCCGCGGCTTTTGTCACACGCTTTCAACCGTGCGGCTTATACAATGATGCGGCTTATTTATGCATTTTTTCTAACGGCCGCCAGGGGCGCTCGAGCAGAAAAGGTAAGAGTGAAACGGGGAATATATGTGTCGAGGAAGACTCAAGTTTAATGTAACTTAACACGTCTCAATGCACAGGAGGAAGATGAAGACAGCTCTCACTGCTGTGTTACTGCCGCGTCACAGGCACTGTTTGGAAAGAAAAGCTAAGGTATATTATTAAAACTTTGAAAACTCTTTCTGTGTACCGTCTGTATGTAGTCACATGCGGCTTATAGACAGGTGCGGCTTATTTATGTACAAAATGGTTTTTCCTTTAAAAATGTACTGGGTGTGGCTTATAATCAGGTGCGCTCTACAGTCCGGAAATTACGGTACTTACCTCAACCTGAATGGAACTGGAATACAAACTCTTGCCTTGAGTGAAAGTGAGCTGCAAAATTTAAGCAATAACAGTTTTACATGTCCTTTTGAAAGGTATTGAGTAGAGCATAAGGAACTGAAGCTTTGTAGCTAAATTTGATCTTAGTTCACATTAAATGACATAATTAAATTTAAAAAGCCCATCAGTCAGAGTCTTCTCTTATCATATCAGTGTTCCAGTGGCTGCAGTGATGTTAGAGGCTATCAGCTGATGAAGAACGACTGCTGGGATTATTTCTGTCATGCTGTGTGTTGCTGAAGTCAGTGACACAGTCCTTGGTGAAAGTGATGAAAAGATGAAGAGACAGTTTGTATTCCAGCTAGCTGCAGATTTACTTTGCAGTTTCCCTCCTCTTCCTTGCCTTTTCACCTCCTCATCTCTCCTCGTACCCCAGGCTCCTGACCTTAAATAGCAGCCTCTTTATGTATGACTGGGAGATAGATTTTCCAATAACTAAAGCATCCCGCTTCTGGGTAAGGCCACCTCACAGAAACACAAATGTTCCGGCAAACAAGAACTGTGCGTGGTTTCTCAGTGAACTGACATCCGAACTGCTTTTTTTAGCCTTGTGCCATCTTATATAAAAAGTGTTGTACATGAGGACGAGCTCTGCTGGAAGTGGGGCCAATTTGGAGCAACTTATTTCCAATTCTTTGGAGTAAAACTCACAGAAGGAGCTGAACGAAATGTTTCTTTTTGTGTGCTCACACTTCCTGCACAAGAAGAAAAGGTTCCTATTTATATAACCTCTGGCTTCTCCTCTGACTTTTACCCTCTCTTGGTCAAGAGAATAGTTAACCTTAAAGAGCCTTCCACCATTTCTCTTGTAAAAGGGCAATCATTTATCACAGCATGTCAGATCCTATAGCATGATCTGGAGTTTGATAGAGTTCCCCGTCCTCCCTAAGCTGCAGTCGGATAATGAGTGCCCACTCCTTATTTCCCATCCTCCAGGGGCTGGGTGTTAATCCGGGTGAAGGATGCTTGCTTGATTTTTGCCACATAGTATTAAACCAGCTTACAAACTTACAAAACACATTACAAAGCATACAAGACTGGATTTAAAGAGTTCCATCTATCAGCTGGTGATGGGAATTGGGCTTTTGAGTTTGATGGGTAAGGTAAGTAACAGGTGAATAACAGACCTTCTTTTTTTGTTTTGTTGTTTTTTTTCTTCAATTTAAAACAGGTACTTGGTATAAGCAGGTGAGAGTTTTAGCCAAAACAGAAACTGGGTTTGTTCCAGAAAACCAGAAGATTAATCTTTTCTTTGGTAAAATAAGCTGCATTTTCAATAGGAATTTGTCATTGAATGAAAACATTATGGAACAGGAGAGATGCCATTTCCAGACATTTACTTTTTGATTCTAAATCCTATTTTAAGTAGAGTTCAGATTTGTCAATTTTCTATACTCCAACCCTCAACTATGGTCTCGAGATGTGGATCATAATCAAAAAACGAGTAGAGCCGCTGCTAGTCCTCACCTAAAGACGTCTGTTGAGGGTTTATTTTGGAAAGAAACTCAGGGCAAACCCAGAACCTGCAGGACCGGCTGCCAATCTCATATGACCAAGGATTCCTTGGAATATCCTATAATTATTCTGGGGTGTTGCTGGGGAGAGGTATGATCAGACCAGTTGCCTCTGCAGCCCAATTTTCGATAAACCGAAGGCGATGGATGGATGGATGGATGGATGGATGGATGGATGGATGGATGGATGGATGGATGGATGGATTTGTAGGCATAGATTGCAGATGCACAATCTATCGTATGGAAGCCTGCATGGTGGCATTTTTGGAGAATATGCATGTTAATTGCCATCATCACTGAAATATTCATAATTTGAAGAATACCATATTGTACCCTTTTGTTTGGAAATCTCTGAATTAGGGATCATATTTCTCCTGTGAGTACATACTGAGGTTGCTGTTTACGCATAATTTTAATGCTGAAGTACAGGTGCTATTATTTTAGACAAAAAATTGCTTTGGAAAAATTTCAAATTCCTAATGTACAAGCCTCGTTTAGAAACAGTATGAGCTCTATTTCAATTGCTTTTTTTAACATCCCATTTTGTTTCTTTTCTCCATTAGCCAAAGAGTGAGATTTGACTGATGATTCCTTTAAAACCAATCACAACATATAACTAAAAGTAATAAATCATCTCCAAGTGTAGACCTTACTCTTTATAAAGATTTTAGAAAGTATTTTCAGGAAACCATTAGCTTTGTGCTTGATGTACTCACTGTGCAGCATTATGGAGTCAGAAATTTCCTCCGCCCCTCCAAAAAAGAAAAAACTGAAAAAACAAAGAGAAGAAACAGACCTTGTCTCATTCTCTCTCGCGTACCTGTTTTTTACCTCAGACTTTTCACCACAGCCTCGCTCGTTCAGATAAGGCCTCTGGTGGGTTGTTCTTGACACAAATGAATTCAAAATCAACAAAAGCTTCAGGCTGTTTTGTGAGGTTTGTTCGTTGTGGAGGTGGCAGACTGATTTTTGTCTTCCGCCGCCTGACAACATCTTTACTTTTGTAAATGGGAGCTGGCAGAAACTAACAGATTGTCAAGAAAAACACCTCTGTCTGATAGCAGGAAAAAAATATGGCGATACATTACAACAAAGTAAACCTTGGGTTCATATAAATAGACTTTCTATAAGGGCAACACTTTCTTTCTGCATTGCTGACAATGCAGCATTGGGGGGAGGAAATGGCTAAATCTATTGTATACTGCGACAGTAGAAACAATAAAGGAAATGCCAAGGTGGGGTGTGCATTGCTTTGTGAGCTGCTGGAAGATCAGACGGGTGTGAACTGAAGCGGAAACCAATCATCAGGCGCAAAAATAAAACCTGACCTGCTTAATTTTCAACTAATCTGCCCTGAATTGGGCAGGTACACTTGGGAATTGCTGTGCTTAGCCTGCAAGCTGTTCCATAAATTGCATGACTAATGACTGGACTGAGCAGCCTTCAGTCCCTGATAAAGGCAGATTTTATGGAGATATGCTATATGGAAGCATTTATCAGTGGCTGACAGACAGGCTTCCCCTCTAAACAAGCGTCCTTACCTTGATTGGCTTGGGGCACATCTTCTTTCTTAATTCTTGCACATTATCTGACCAGCACAGATTAACATAACTTGATTTGTTCAAATTAAACCCAACAGGGGCAACAAGATGTGCCTAATTTACATCATTTTTGGCACCACTGAGCAGTTATTGCGATTATGCATGAGGAATGACTCTGGAAAACACTCAGAAGCCTCTGCCTGGGCTTTTACTAGGTTAGATTTATTTATTTCAACTTAAATTTGACAAGATGCTGAACACATTCTTCAGAGGTTATTGGCATAAAACCATGCAGTTGCCTCATAGTTATTGGCTTCACATCTATGAAGGAAGGTGTGAATATTCTGGAAGGTGTGGTGTTTAAATGATGGTCTGTTGGTACCAATTTATCCAAAAGTGCCAAGATAATACCCTACCACCTAAATTTGGCAGCTGAAACAGAGACTCATCAGATTTTTCATGTGTTTACGATGCCTTATTGTCCAATTTATCTACTTTTGCTGAATCTGTGAAAATTATAGCCTCAGGTTCCCTGAGGTAGCACGCGGCGTGATCTTGTTCTCCTGTAGACCATCTGCTTCAAAGTTTTACCTGCTGCCAAAGATGGTATGCCGTCTCTCTTGGTTGCAAAAAGTGATTGTTAGCATGAGCAAGGCATTTCTGACCACCCAACAGTCTCTTATTGGATATTGTTCCTTCTTGAACCATTTTCTGTAAATTTAAGTGATGGTAGTGTGTGAAAATCTCAGCAGGTCAGTAGTTTCTGAAGCACTCAGAAACTGCAGCTTGTCTGGCGCCAACAGCCATGCGATGCTCAAAGTCAATTAAATTGTGTTGTTTTTCCCCATTTCTGATGCTTTTGACTACAGTTGAGTCGCTACTGTGCCACTGACTCTTTGTGTTAACAAGCAATTATACAGTTATATCATGTAAAGTAGGCTGTCAAGGCTATTCTTTCTTCCAACAAATTTGCAGACATTTTCCTCTGTTTTTGGTTTTCAAAATTATCCTTTTGGGAAACATGTCATTGTACCAAAATTAAACTTCAAGATAATAGTAAATATAGTAATAAAGGGGCAAAATGGGTTAAAGGAAGAGAGAATAAAGTGCAACATATAAATGCTAAGATCCTCAAGGCAATTATCATAGGATAAAAGAAATAAAACAAAACAAAAATCAAGTATAGCCTGAAAATATAACAGGATCTATGAACAATGTGAAAGAAAAGAATATGGGTGGAGGGAATATCAAAAGCCTTAGGGTGGAAATCAAATCATACAAAGTGACCCTTTATTCACACAGGTTCTGAAGCTTCAGGATATAAATGGAAAAAAATGTTAACTCACAGTCAGTTTTGAAGCCAGATTTGAAGAAAACAGCCCACGCCTGAGGATGTCTTCGTTGTCCTCACTGTGACCTCACCTGACCAGAGCTGCCATGTCCCCTTTTGTTGCTCCCTTGTCTGTTAGCGGTTCTCTCAGGGGGATTGACTGCTCTGTGCCTCACTCCCCCATCCTTTTGTTCACCTCCTCCTCCTACTACATCTATTTCTGGATCTGGCAGTTTAATGAAGACCACACTCGCAGTGAATGACTCCTTATCATCAGCGTTCGCTGCTTTTGAATTTGTGTGCGTTCATTTGAGATTTGTGTTATTATGCTGAGGTTGGGTTGCTTTTTGGGGGTTTTCCTGTAACGATGAAGGCAACACATGGCATAATAAATTATCTTCTTAGGAGAAAAGGTAATTTATTCAGTTTAAGCACTCCTCTGACTGAATAGCACACATGGTAAAGGTATGTAAAAATAATAATAAATATTTTACTGCAGTAGCTACACTTTCCTCCTGTAGTGAGATATGGTGTCCCTCAGGGGTAAGCTATAGGTTCAGTTCTATTTTCCCTGTAATGCTTCTGGGTAATAATGAAATTTGCTGTAATCATTATGCTGATGAATCCCGGCTCGTACCTTTCTTTGAATCAAAGTGGCACTAATCACCTGTCTTAAAAATGTACAGATCTGGAGGAATCACATGTTTCTTCCCCTGCGTTCAGCTAATACTGAAGTCATGAATTCACCGTTTCTCTAAATGGTGTCACTTCATCTCCTGAAAACTATGAAGAACCTTGTGATCGTTCTTAACCAGAACTTTGGCTTTTCTTCACACATTTACCAAATCATTAAAACAGCCTACTTTTATCAATGCAATATTTCAAGACTTGATTATTGTAAAGGTATTCCAGGAGACATTAAAACACTATACAGCTTACTTTTACAGCTCTCCAGCTCATTATTCTTTCCAAAGCCCTTTAGTTGTAGTTCACAGGTCAACTGTGTTGTTCCATGAATACTCAGATCCAGGTTTGGGTGGCAGAGAGTTTAGTTTCCAGGCTTCTTTGCTTTGGAATCAGCTACTGGTTTGGGTGGGAGATGCTTTAAGTTTTAGCTAAACTCTACCTGTTGGAAAGGGGATCATTTAATTCACAGGTGTCAAACTCCAGTCCTCAAGGGCCGCTGTCCTGCAGTTTTTAGATGTCCCACAGGTACAAAACACTGGAATGAACTGGCTTAATTACCTCCTCTTTATGTAGATAAGTTCTCCAGAGCCTTGCTAATGACCCAATTATTCTATTCAGGTAAAAGTTGCAGGACAGCGGCCCTTGAATACTGCAGCTTGACACCCCTGGTTTAATTTGACCAACTTTAAAGTTTGGTAAAATGCTTTTTCTGTCCTATGACAACAAATGAAAATATATTGCTAAATTTTGCTGGGGATTTAACTGGAAACATGAACTTTGGTCCAGCAATGCTGATGGATATTTTTTGCCAATAAAGAATGAATATGGCAAAGCACTTTCCAAATTAATGGGATTTTTCCTTTCCAAAGACCTAGAGAACTTTGTTGATGAGCATGGCACCATGAACTTATTAAAATAGAAATCTGATCAGGTGGCTTCTCCTAAAAATCTGAAAAACTTGGATTTTTAGCCGGATAGTGCCGTTAAATCAACACAGAAGTATTTCATCAGACACAAAATGAACCTTTTTCCATCGCTATCTAAAGCCTGTGACTTTCAAGAGGTAATATTATTTGCAATTAATTCTTGCTATGGTTAAAGATGGTTTGCACTTTAACTGTACACTCAACACATCTAACACGTGCACAGCTCTGCGTGTGGACAGGGTGGTGGTTTTAACACTGGCTGGGATGCAGCTTTCCCCTCGTCAACGTAATGCTCTGTAATTGGCTTTCTAATTTTGTGGGATAATGAGACATGGAGAGGATGGCAAAAGGCTACACTGCAGTATTTACCTACAACACCAGACAATTAGTACATGTAATCTTAATCACAGCCTGGAAGGTGAACCTGTTAATGAGACTGAAAAGGAAATTGTTCCCACTTTCCACTTAGCTGCTGTTAATAAGGTTGGAAAAATGGGTTAATTGGACATTTTATTAAACTATTTTTCATTTATCATCAGCTAATTACATGCTTATTGTTACTAATCATTAATAATGTTGAAATTATTATGAGGCAGTAATATTACGGACTGAAAGGCGTGTTTTACAAAATGTAATTAAACCAACCAAGCAGAAATAATTGCAGTTGTTTGGCACGTTTTCGACTTAAGTGTTGATTACAGTTCCGAGTCATTGTTGTCATGGTGATTCAAAATGCCCAAACAGAAGAGTGGTCACATTTCTGGCTTCATGTCACTGTGTTGGAGGGATATTTTGACAGTAGAACGGGTTGGTCTTGGCTTGGCTTTTGTTGCTTAAAAGTTCCCATTTTAGACTATATTTCCAGCAATGTTTTGGGAGATTTGCTTAATATTCCCCTGACTGAAACCTTTCCAACCTCCATGCAAATCCTGGCATTAGCTAAAGATTACAGGCAAGCAAAAGTCAGGAAAATCCTGAACCTAATTTTAGGTTGAACAGACTCCCTCTCATCGAATAATGCAGGCGTTGAGTCATGAAGATGACTCCAGACAGTTTCAAAGGATTGACCACTACTCTTATTCTAAAAAGTTTTAGCAATGACAGGTAAACCATGATGCTCCTCTGTTTCAGTTTTACCACCAGACCAAGGCAGTTAATAAATCTTTGAACCAGTTGGGACAGGTGTGAGCTAGTTGTGCAGAGTGTGAAGCTCTAAGCCAAAAAACACTTTTACATTTCAATCATTAGGCTGTTAACCTCTGAGCTTTTTTGCACGTCCTTCTCACAATATAACGGGCCCTTTGTAAACAATATCCAAAACAAAGAATATTTCTACTATTCATGTTTGAGTTCTTTCTCTTTTTTCCCTACTGATCGTTGTATTTGTGCTAAATTTTTCAAACTTAAAATCATTTACTTCTGATGTTTTGTTTTGTATCTATGATCACCCACCCTCATTTTATGATTAATTGGGAAAGTGTGTATACATAAAATTTTTCTATCTTTTCTGTCAAACAAATGTTTATTTTATCTATTAACTAATCTGAGAGTTTTGAATACTTAAGATGAGGGCTAAACTTTTAAAAGCCAATGGACAAATGATATGAAATTTTCTCCTTTCTGATTGGTCTTGGATTTTCCACTTTCCCAGCAGGTTGCTGATTTGATTCCCATTCTGTTGAAAACTGACAGAACACCACCTTTCCTTCCCCACATATACATGTAGAATGAAAGCAAAGCATATAAGGAGCCTTTAATTTGTGTAGGTTAGTGTGTGTGTAAAAACGGGAAATGCAAGCATGTCGTAAAATCTTGAAAGGAATGTAAAAAAGCCAAAAATATTCCCATTTACCCCATTTGCAAGTTAGCAGCTGCCTAAAGCATGTTGGTTCATGAACGCTGCAGAGCTACAAACCATGAAACCACAACATTTGGATGAGTGTGGGCCGGTTGCCAGTTTGTGACGTACAGCGGATCCCCGCCCGTTTGTGGTACTGTATTCGGGAATTCACCTGTTTGTGGATTTTGATGTGGAACAAAACTCAAAATTATTCATGTAAAAATCAGCAATTTGTGTTTCTAACCACAAAGCATAGGGAAGCCACTATTTGCATGTGCTTTTTGCAACTATCCTGTTTTGCTGTGTGTTTATGCTTCTTTTTTTGCCTGCCCTTTAAAGTTCATCCACAAAGCAAATCATTTCTATGAAAAGGTTAAAATTTTACAGTTAAAACATGGTTTTTTCCACTTTGCCACTTCAGCTGTTGAATGCTGAGGCAGAAGCACGGAGGTTGTGATGCTGCTTTGCTTTTAATATTGTGAATCTTAGCACTTACTGGTAATGAATAATGGGATCTTCTTTTGCCACAAGCTGAGTTAAATCTCGATTATGTCAAGTTGTGGTTTGAGGTGTCTTAGAAACTCAATCAGTAAGAGTTACTGCTCAATTGGAAGCACTCGTTGCCTAAGTTCTGCAGTCTTTGATTTTCAAACCTCATATTTCTGAAGATCCCCAAAATAAATGCTCCTAAAAGGCTCTGTCAGAACTTCTTCAACTTACCATAGCTGATAAACCTTTAGAGATCTTCAGAGGTCTGATTAAAGGAGGGCCCTCTCTGGTTGACAGCAAACTGTCGGATATGTCAGCTAAGACCGGCTCCTATAAATTGCCAGTTACAGATCCTAATTTAGCTGTCTTTAACATTCCCAACAATTCATCAGCCAGGATCCCTTTGGGCTCACGGGCTCGGAGGAAGGTTTGGGGTTTGGAAGCGGTCAGACTGAAGCCTGGAGCTGAGAGAAAAGAAGTCTTTCAGGAGCACAAAACAATAGTTGCAACTTGTGCATCTGTCACGCTCGTTCTCACAGCCCAGACGAGAAGACAGAATGGAGTGGCAGGCGTCTCGGTGGCTTTCTGCCCCCAGGACAACATATGCTCCGTCTAATGAGACTACACAATAAGCGTGTCGACATGCATGCACAGTGAAGTCCAGATGCATGTAGTTGCACATTGGACTGAAATGCATCCCGGCAAAGTCACAGAGAAAATGCGTTTAAACACTGTGTGTAAACTAATAGAGCAGCTCTTCTCCCCTCTTTAGATCTGTTTCTTTTACTCAGCAGTGGTTGGGCAGTCTGCATCTCATGATGCCACAGACATTTGTAAATTTTACAACTTTTTTTTCCTTTGCATTAATGCAAATTGGAGCAGTCAACCTCATCACACTGCATTCATTGCCATAGCTGATACAGTTATTACTGTGGACTCCTGGTATTCACAGAGGTTAGGACACACAGCTGCCTGCGAATACCTGAGATCCTTTCTTATATCTGCCTATTTAAACAGTTCAGATATGAAATATAGCTTTTTATGCATTCACATGCACAATGGAAATTGTTTTAGCACAAAAACAGAAGCTAAGATCCACAATCGCCCATATTTTCACTCTTTGGGTTACAGCCAGTCAGTGCCAAAGAAATTGAATGGTGCTCTTAGATTGGCTTTTTGTTTTTGCAAATTAAAGCCAATAGTGGGTAAAGTAGCATTGTGCTTAGGTATATCAGCTCCCCAAGCTGCATTTTCTTTGGAATATTAAAAAAATCTGTACATAGGCTGATGTTGACATAAAACAATTGGAAATCTGATTTGCTGACCTGTGCAACAACTCATCTGCAGACCTATCACTTTCTGAAAAGCTGTGTTAGCCCCACCTACTTACTTTGCCTGACAGATAAATTTATTGTTCTGTAATCCAGGACTATTCAAAACAATAATGAATGAAGATTTTCTACGTTACTTTCACACGCAGATATTTATCAGTTTTAGATTATGTATTTTGAGTTTGACTCAAAATATTCCCTGTGTAGATGACTGATTTTGTCTAAACACTAAAATAGTTTTTTTCTGTTGCAACAGCCCACTTTTTCCACCTAAAATACTATAAACTTTCATTTATTTGGTTTGAGTCCTTTGTATTGCTCAGAACCATCAGCTCTTGCATTCATTAGTACCATGTTTAAATCCATCGTGTACATACTGATGAAGCAGCATACCCTGAGATGTCAGAGTAGGAAACAGGTCTTCAGCCTGTGTGCGTGCTGCTGAATGAATTTTTGCTGGCTCTTTATGAGTCTGCATGGGTGGGACTGTGATTTGTGAGACTCCTGCTGGGCTTGAATGAATAGAAATACCTCCTTCTGAAGTGATAACCTCCAGGCTTAAACACAACACAGTGGCAGCATTTGTTTTGGTTTACTTTATTTATATATTTTCCCCGTCCATGAGAAAACAAGCCATTGTCTCCCTGGAATCATAAAGTGGAGATCAAAGACGGGGTTTGATTCGCTTCCCAAAGAAAAAGCTTCTGATGGATTCATCTTCTTTGTTGTTGTCTTGAAAAACAGCTTAATATCTGTTGTTCTTTCATTTGTTGTGATTAAGGGAGCTGTGAAACGGATCTTGAAAAGATATTAATATTGATTTTAAAATTTTAAACCTTTTTAGAAGTTGGATTTCATTTTTCTCCCAACACAACCACACCTACAGCGTTTGTTGATCCCCAAATTCTTTAAGTGGGCATAGGCCCAAGGTATCACAGGTATCAAGGTAAGCCAATATGTTAAGCAATTAAAGTTGTCAAAGCTACATTATGCCATTCAGATGAGTTAAAACCAACTTAGTTACAAGTCTAGGAAAATCCTGGAGGGAGGCTGTAAGGAGCATCAATCAGGGTTTTTTCTGCCTATTTTTTCTTTAAGAACCTTTTTTTTTTTAAAAACACAAAAAGTTATGCGTGTTCTTTAATAGAGGTAGTATCAACAACATGAATAAAATGCATGAATAATCACCTTTATGCATTCAAACTTTTGGTTATTATTCTGGAGAAGTGCTTCCAAGTATAAGCTTCCAAACTTATATAAAATGCATGAGAAACTCCAATTTGATCAGCCATGCAGAGCTAACTTCTAAACCCAACTTAAACAAGAAAGAAACAAAAAGAAAATACTTCTTCTACAGGCAGTACAATGATAGAACATTGTACTCTAAGAAAGTGAGAGGTCAGTAAGGGTATGATAGATCCCAAGGCCCAGAACATGCCAGTCTGTTTCCCAGGAGACAACAGACTGAGAGCAGCTGAACTCTGCACTTGTTTCCTGACAAGGACATCCCCAAATGGGGTCATAGCCTTCTGTGTGCACCTGTGCTGCGACTGCCACTTTTCCCAGACAGAACTAGGACGCAAAGTGTGTTTTTTACCGTTACACTGACATCCAGAGAAGATGAGAAGATTGCAGTCAGCCAAAGTGTCCAGGAACGCAACATAAACACACTTGGAGGAAAGAATCCAATTAATACCTGCAATTTCCAAACAGTTAATTTGTCTACGAGCGTTTCAAACTTATGTTTTCATGTGAAGATGCTGGACAAATGACAAAAAAGATTCTGAAAGTATCCAGTGCTTCATCAACAGACTCTGGCCTGTAAAGCAGAAATGGGCTGATATATTTTCACAGTATGACAAAATGCCACTGTATTATGGCATCACCGTGTTAACCAGATTGAACCAACAATTATTTCTGCACTTTAATACAAACAAAAGGTTTGATCCATACACTCACTGATGTTATGGACACGCATAACTTATTTCTTGTAACAGGCCTGTGGCCATGTGGTAAAATATAAAGCTCTGTGTCATCAGCATACATATAAGATCTTTTGTAAACCTCTATAATCTGAGCTAAGAGAATAGCATAAATATTAAATAAATGTTGTCTGAGAATACAGCCTTGAGGAACCCCACATCTAATCATAATGTAACTTTCCTGACTGATTGGGTGTATATATATATAGATATATATAGATATATATATATATATCTATATATATCTATATATATATACAACTTGTTCATATTTTTGTTGTTGATGATGGAAAATTAAGGAACCGGGTACAGAGAAAAAAAGGTTTCAGGAATTGATCTGAACACAAGAGCCACATAAAAATAAAAACTCTTAAACCATAAAGCACAACTTTTTAGCACAGTAGTTTTTTAAAAAACTAGTAATTAATCAGCTCTTTCTATCCCTACTGTGGTAAAAGTTGGTTAGATATTGCATGCATTCATGTGTCTCTTGTATGGCTAATACCTTCAGCTCATAACATTCATTGCTGCTGCTTCTGAAAAGACTGGAATCACCCCGTGCTGCTTCCTGCCTGCTGACGGTTTGTTTGCTCTCACATCGATTCAGAATTAACACATAAATGACCGTCTAAATGAGCCGTAATAACACAATAATCTCTGTGACCTATTAGAGTAATGCAGCAATAAAACAAACACACACTTTCATACAGTGCTGCGTGCGGCACACTTTAATTGATTTGCCAGGGTTATTTGCTCCGTTGCATGCTTATTTAAAAGCAGGCAGTATTTTATGTGTTCATGCAGTGGTGATGATGGACCACTGGCCTTGAGCTTTTTGGGACATTTTTATGTTTAATGGCATAGAAAGTTTGGATGTACAGCAGAGATGGGATGGGATTAAACCACAAATTGAAAGAATGTCACATTAGATTATACTAAACACATTTGCAGCATAAATTCTTAATGCAACTAAATAAGAAATGATAAATAAAAATAATAATTTAAAAGTTATTTTGCAAAAAGTCGAGCAGAAAGGGGATAGATGAAATAAAAACCACATTAAGATTGAGTTTGAGAAGTAAACAGAAGCTCTTAATGGCTCGATAACAACCTCCTGTTGTGAGTGGTGAACATTGAGTTTTTCTTAAAATGATGTTTTTAATCACAGCGTTTCATAGAGATAAATTACCTTTTTTTGCTCAGGAATCAGAAGAATGAACGTAGCTGTGTTTGTTCAGAGTATCTTTTAAAGGGGCTCTGATTGGGGTTTCACTTCAAAACCAGAATACGTATCATTATTTTCATACTCATTGACATAACTAAGGAGATTTTATGAGTCAGTCTGCAGGACTTTACATCGTCACACTAGTTATGAGGATTTATTCAGCCTGTAAAGCATTTTGTTATTATTTTCTTCAATCTCTACAGATTCTCCTTCTGAGAAATCCATTAGATTTGTTGCTGGAAAAGTATTTATTTATCCTATTAAATAGCCTCACTGTTATTTTGCTGAACCTGATCCTGATTCAAGAACGAGTCGTCTTTTATGCTGCTAACAAAAATCAATACCGGGAGCTGAAAGTGTCAAGTGAGGGCCAATTTGTTTCTGGCTCAACATTATGATCGCTGGGGGTCTCGGATTTCTCTGTTTATTTTATGACCTGAGACATGATACGCTGTCAAAAATAGCTTTATACTTCCTGTGGCTGATGCTTGGAACGGTCCAGGGAACGATCTTTCCCTCAGAAAGCCTTGGGTGCACACACTTTCAAAAAAATGAGCTGTACGCCCTTTTTTCAGCTCTTCAGTGGATCTTAAAAGTGTACATGTTGTAATTCAACAACAACGACAACAAATCTGTTTGGGTAAACTAAACAAATTGCTACAACCTGGTGGCAGAAGCGTGAACACCCAAAGCGCTACTACGAGAAGTATATTAGCATTCTACAACTTGACTTGGCAAAACTTTTTCCACTACATCATTCAAAAGCTGTAAAAATCTGTCATATAACTATCTCTTCACATATTTCCTGTCGGATTTAATTTTGTGTCTTCGATTTTCCTTTGGGGAAGAAATCCTTTTGTTGATTTTGGATTCAGGCTGTGATGCTAAAAACTGAAATTCCTTTGTGTCTTCAGGAGATCGCTAAAGCAAAATTCACTGGTAATAATAGTCAGTGGTCCACTGCATGTTGGCTGTGCACCAAATGAAACAGCTGCAGTTTGATTAAAACATGTTTTATTGTAGTGTGTTAGTTAAGGGTTTGTACTTATAAGCAGCCAGCTGGAGTTTGGCAATTTTCTCTAGATTAGCCAATTTTTCAGCAATAGTTTGAAGTAAAGTTGGTAAAAAAAAGTGAAATTAGTTTTCATTTTAGCATTTTAAAAGGTGCGTGTATTCTTTGGAGGTTGACTGTGACTCTAAATGAAGTAAGAGACTCACTGACATAATTTCAGACTCATTAATTACAACACTAGTCAAATACAAAGTCAAGATCATGTTCATTGGATGTTGATGGTTTCAGTCACTTGGAATGATCACACACCACAAACTCACAGCTGAGAGCACTATCTTCCAAAAATAATGACTCCATTAATTACCAAGCAGCGTTACCGCGCGACGGCTCTCGCTCTTCGGCGCATTAATTGAATGAACCAGTAATGAATTCACCGCTAATGTTCTCCGAGCTGTCTGCTCCTGGCCCGTCGTGTTCACCTAAATCTAGTCAAAGTGAGCGTCAGATGCCGTCTTTTGGTCTGTGAGAAAAGATGGATGGGGAATGAAGTCAAACTCATAATGAAGCATAAAAACAGGCCATCAATGTTTGATGAATGTGAGGCGAGAAACGGGAAAGGAAGATGAGAATCAGGGAGTCTGAGCATCGCTGCCACACAGAGAGAATGGGCTGAACAGGCAGATGAGAATATTGGCAAACATGGGAAAAGATTTGATAAACAAGACAAATGTTTCCTGATTGTGAAGTAAAGGCTTTGATAAATTCAGATCGTATGACCGTCTTAAACAGTTTCATGAAGTATATCATATCTAAAATATTAGAAGGACAATGTAGCTTGGAAATACCTAGCAGCCAATCCTAGCGAGCCATTGGTTTTTCTTGGTGCTGATTGGCTGTACTTCCAAGAGCAACGATAAAGAAGACTGCAGGTTTCAGCTTCTACGCTACTGCCAAGACAGTTTCCACATATTAAGGTACATTTGGTGTCAGAACTATCAAAATAGTCAGGTATAAGCATTTTTAGTGGTGGTCCCAAGTATCCACGTATTCATTGGTAGGTAACCTAAATGCCAGGCCCAAGGATACATTGACACGTGAAAGGACAGGGCTGAAATCGGATCGCAAGATGACTGTTCCTACCACCGAACCTCAGTCACCCAACCGTGTGACTGATGACCCTAGTCTTTACTGGAGGAATTCATCTAAAATATAAACTTCTACAGATTTCTTGTGGTACATTTTGATGTTTTCTGCATCTTCCCATGCCTTCCTTTCACTTTGAAACAATCACCCTCAGCTTTCTGATATTCCTCAGTGTGATTATTTCACAACTCGTTCAGCAGCAGCACATTCCGGCTGGTGCGAGGGAGCGCTGGATGGCATTGTCAGTCATTAGTGCTCCAGTGCAGGTGCTAATAGAACTGTTAGTTGGCTTCTTTTCTGCAGGTTAACATGTCTATATTTACTCCGTTTCTCTCACCTCTCCTTTCCTCCTCCTGCTGCTGACTTCTTCTCTGTCACCCTCGCAGCCGATGAGAACCACAGTCTCCACCCTTCCTGTCTTTTTGTCTCCTGCCAGCTCTCGCCCAGATTGATTGTGGAGGCTGTGTGAGATGTAGTGTGAGCTTTCTGCTGTCTCCATTCACTTGCACAAGAATGAATGCTAATCAATAGGATGTGGCTTGGAAATTTGTCAAAAGATACTCTGTCCTCCCTGTGAGAGCAGTGTGTCACATTTTACTCAATGCCCAAACATGCAGATATTGTTGTTTTGGAAAGACACTGTGTTTCACTGCTGACAAAGATGGATAGATAGATGGACAGACAGACCAAGTTGTGGTTAAAGGATAAATGAATGAACAGATTCATTAATGGATAAATGCATGGATATGTTGTCTTATCAGTTTTGAGATAAATGGTTGGATCTTTTCCCACTAAATGTGAACAGAGCCTCTGATTAGCTTCTTAGAAAATACAGAAAATATTTAAATTCATTACACTTTAGATTATTTCCTTGTGACATTTCATCATAACTTGCAATTCTTCTTCTTCTAAAATGTAGCTTCACTTTCAGCCTAGTCATAGACTCGCACAAGTTGTTTGAATTCTAGCTAATATTATCTGTTGTCCTTTGTGTCAATGTTATTTATTGACAGAATTTTACGGAAAGTCATCATCCGAGGTTTAGTAGCTTTTATAGCTGACTTTGGCATGTTGTAAACACTGATGGAATTAGAGACAAAGTTTCCTTATGATTTTGTCCAACCATCATAACTAAATGTTTATTGCCACAGACTGGAATTTTCCGAGTTTTATGATTGTTTCTTTTTTTAATGAGATATTAAACAGCAGCAGCAGTAGCAACAGTAGCAGCCCTGGCTTCAGGTTAGCAGCATAGACTTTTATAGAATGTCTTGAAGCAAGAATTTGCAATTTGTACTTTATTGCTTGAAACATGCAAAACTGCTTTTATAGTCCTTTAAAAATCGGAGCCACCGACGGCTCCTTACTATACAATATTCTCTTGTTCTTTTTAATGTTTTTATGAATTCCTTGCCCTCTGTCTCTGTTTTTTTTTTTTATGCCTGCTGTTCTCTGGCTCATTTGTTGCTTCTTTTTAAGTCACATCTGTCTGTTCCCCTCCTTCATCAGTTGGATCCTTTATAGATCAATGGTAGAGACATGATTCCCCATTCCCAGTACAGATCCATGTCTCACCTGCGCTGTTTCACAGCGTGAGGAAGATCAGTCTCCATAAGTCAGTAAAAAAAGCCCTCGGGTGCATTTCCACTGAACTGTTCCACCAGTTCAGTGGAACAGTTCATCAGACATTTCAATCCATCGCCTCTTCTAGGTCTTCCACCTCCCGTTTGTCTGAGTTCTGCTTGCAAGCTAAGATGATACTTTCACCCTGTGTGAATTTATTGAAGAGGCTCATTTTTGATTCGATCTTTAATCAAAGCTGAGACGAAGATGGCATGAATGTCATCGCACAGGCAGCTCAAAATGGAGACGGGGCAATTGCCGCTGTATTCCCTGGATCATTAACGAATGCTGATAAAATGTAAAAGCAGAGAATAGAAAGGGAAAATAGAAGGAAACGAGTTGGTGCGTGTTTGATGCCAGAAGCTTTCTGCGTCATTAACCGGTGCTGTAACAAGTCATCATCTAGTGGATCGGTGCTTGTGTCTGCAAACCGTCCTTAATATCACACAGTAAATGTTTTACACACTTTACAAGTACTCCAGGAATATGGATTTACCCTTTCATTCTCCCCATTGTCATTGAAACTACCTGAATGATGAAACTCAACAAGGGTCCCAGTCTGTCAACTCACTGGTTTCTGGTTAATATGTATCCAAATCTTATTTTTCCTTTTGTTAGTTTCTTTACTTTAAATAAAATACACTTTACACATATTGATCTCTTTGTTGTAATGTTTTTTTACAATCTCTATTCATCTGTTTTTCAATTTCAAAAACTTTGTGACATCTCACTGTGCCTATATTTGTCTGTTCCTAAGGTTTGTTTCCAGAAAAGCTTGCAACATGAAAATGCATTAATGATCGTTGCGCATGTGTCACAGGTGTGCATGCAGGCTCTCATGTGTGCCACTGAATTCACATTAGGCCTATGTATAATATCAGAGACAATACAACAATAAGGCTTAATGGGCCACCGCAGAGTTAGACATAATGCAGCGTAGAGGACAGTACCAGCGGGCAGGCTATTCAGATGAGAAACAACAGTGAAATGAAATAAGACATGGGCAGTAAAGCCATCCGACTGGCGAGAAGAACATAAAACTGAAAAATTGCTGAAATTTTTATTGCTAGTTTGGGTGGAAAACAAACATCAGCATAGATTAAAGTTTCAACCTGATAAAGATTTTAGACAATTATATTTTAAGAAATATGTGATCATTATGAATCATTTACATCAGGGGAAGAGCTGACTGCTTCATCTACAACTCTTTGAAGAGAAATAGAGTATTTTGGAGTGGAATTTGAATATTTGTGTCAGCAAGGCAAGGTTAGCATCACAGCAATGGAGTCTGTGAGTTCAGTTGGTGTAGCACGGCAGACGGCTGCTAAAAATGGAAAACAAATCAATCGACTCCCGTTGTGATTATTCTCGTACTGTTCTTTGTCTCAAGCATCCTCCTCTGCCAGAATTGCACTGTTGCATCTGTTCTGCGCTTGTATCAAACAACAACATTGTTTTTAATGACGGTCTCTCACAGCAGTTGATTATGGTGAAGGGTGGAGGAAATTCTGGAGACAGAAAACGCATGAATATTTTTTTAACAATGGATTTTAACTCACAGAAGCATTCAGTTCTGATAAAGATGCACATTTTTAGCGCTGGCATTTACCTCTGGGCTTCAGAGAACACAACCATGACCTGACAAGGTAGCACACAGTGTCCTATACAGGCTCCTGTCATCTTAAAGTCTCAATGTTCATCCGTTTTCCCCCTGGGATCAGCTATGGCTCTCCAGAGTGTCAAGAATCCAGCAACATTGACTTTCATCTCTGACGTTCCGTTGAAATGCATCATATCCTCCATATTAAAATATCTTAAGCTGGGATTTTTAAAGTTTTGAATCTCTTTGGAGCTGCAACCCTGCTGCTCACACTATGGATACATGAACTGGGTTCCTCCCAGAACGTAACACGATGAACTGAGGGTGTGTTATTGCAATCAACACCTTGTGCATCTTTTCTTGTCACTCGCATTGGTACCGGATTTGCATGGTGAGGTGATAGGAATACTCAGTATGCAATGTAGGGAAGTGTTGTATGTTCTTGTTGATTACTCAGATTCTTATTTTACACTCATAAGACATAAAAACTGTTTGTTTGAGCACAATTGCATGAAGAGATAATAATCAAAAAGATAATGACATCCCAGTAGGTCAGTGCCTCTGATGTGAAGACTTTCCAAATGCATTAAATCAGTCAGACCAGACGTGTTTGCATCTGAGCCCGACAGCGGAAACTGCTGACATTCAGTGTCTGCAGCAGAAACATTGTGTCCATCAACACTCGCTGTCTAACGCTCGTGGCTAAATGAAGATGGCATTGTTAATTATAACTGCTGTGCTTTGTGTTGTGTGACTGACTTGCTGCTCTTAACAGGACTAGAAGAACTTTTAAGCTATTTTTCTTTATAAACTCACTTCAGTTTGTTGTGGAGTTTAGACATTTGCTTCTGCAAAACTTTCAAGGTCTCATATTACATTACACTCAGGCTAAGGTCTAGACTTTAAGTGAGGCACTGCAACACAAACACAATGATGTTTCTTTTCTTTTTTGGCCTTTCTATTCCAAATTTGCAGCTGTTCTCGGATTACCGTCCTGCTGATGACCCGGTTAGAGCCTAGCTTCAGCTGTCGGACAGACTGCCTCATATTTAACTCTAGAATGCTTTAGTACAAACAGGAGTTCAGTGCCGACTCAATGGGTCTAAGGCACAGGTGTCAAACTCAAGTCCTCTAGGGCTGCTGTCGTGCAGTTTTTAGATGTGCCACCGGTACAAAACACTGGAATGAAATGGCTTAATTACCTCCTTCTTGTGTAGATCAGTTCTCCAGAGCCTTGCTAATGACNCTGGAATGAAATGGCTTAATTACCTCCTCCTTGTGTAGATCAGTTCTCCAGAGCCTTGCTAATGACCTAATTATTCTGTTCAGGTGTGCTGCAGCAGAGGCACATCTAAATGTTGCAGGACAGCGGCCCTTGAGGACTGGAGTTTGACAGCCCTGGTCTAAGGTGTCTAGGTTTTATATTTTCTGCAATACAATTTAAACCATTGTGACTCATCCACTAAAGCTGTCATGTTGTGGTACTCTTTACGTGGGTTTGCAGGAGGATATACAGTAGATATTGAACAAAAGTGTCCCGAGAATGAAGCCTTGAGGAACGCCACGTGATATTTGTTCACTTGGAACAAAGTAGTCCTGGTCTTCTAAATAAGAACTGAACCAGTGTGTGCCAGTCTGCCAGTTACATTTAAATGGGTGCAATTTTGGGTTGATTTTTGTTTAAATAACAACTGACAGTGTGGGTGTATTGTGCTTTTGGACATTTGAGGTTAAAGTTCAATAATTGCCTCACCAGATCATTAAGTATGTCTTGAAGTTTTTAAAACTAACCAACCATGAAAGTATACTTTACAAATGTTTTAAATCCCATTTTATTGTTGTAAAGAGAAAACCTAGAGTGAGCTGTAATCTGTTATTTCACTTTTAGTGAAACTGAAGAAAAGGCAAAATGTGAATCAGAAAGAGGACATTCCTAGAGAGCAGAGAAGGATAAAGCTGCTGTCAGAAAGACTAATTTCCCTGATGAAACCTTGAATAGACTGTATTGCTTGGTGGATTATCATCAAACACTCACTAAAGATAGCTCTCCAATCCCTTGTAGACCTCTGTAGCCCAGATTCAGCTCATCAGAAGATGTCATATGAGAATACTCTATCTATCCTCCAGGGGTTCAACCTTTAACCTGCTTGTTTGTATCTACTTAGGAGTAGCTAGACATTCTGATGGATTGAAAGATAATGGCTTCTGAATGTGACTCACAATAAAGCGATGGTATTCTGCCCCATTGGAATACAAATCTGCATTATATATTAGCTTAGTGAAACTGAAAAAGAAATTCACCGTAGCAGCAGGATTTATCGGTCAGTGCTCTCTACTGTAAATCCTGACCTCCCTCATAATCTGCCTGTTAATACCCATCAGCTGCCCTTGAATGCAGAACAGCTCTTGTGTGTTTAACAAGGCCTGTTTGTACCAGATTACTGGATTCCGGTGGGACGGTATTCAGAGCGTTCCCCCACCAGGGTCAGAGTAGTACTGCTTGCATGTAGCCCCCCACTTTATCAATCGATTCCTCCTGGTAGACGGACGTGCCGCTCTTGCTTTCAACCCCAGCGTCCTCCCAAAAGACCGTCCGCCTGAGTGAAATGGAAAGGAGGGGGGCATAAACGAAGGGGAGACGATGAAACAAAGAGATGTTGATGTAAACAAAGGAAGTGGAGGAAAATTGGAACACGAGAAGTTGATAATTGGTAGATTACTGCTACTTCCAAATCTAAAACTTGCTCATGTCCATCATGGTACTTAGAAACCGGACGGCACAAGCACCTCATGTTCCTCACACACCTGGCCTATGACACACACATCCTCCCAGCCTGTTCTCCTCCACCCTAATGAGGGAGCTCATTACGAGCAAACAAGCCATCGCTCCTCTGAATAAACAACTAGGACATGCCCTGCAGCTCAGTGAGGTGTGGAGCTGGAGGCTGAATATTTTATTGATTTTTCAAGTCCAGCTGTTGATCTGTCTTGTGTACTCGTGTCATTAATATAGTGTCTACAGAACAAAGCCATGCTTCCTCAGAGTTCATCAGGTTGCAGTAATTGCTAAGTGGTCACCGGGTTGCAATCTTCCAGCTGCTCCAAAGACACGTTCTATTAGGAGGCTTTGCTTTTGGAGGATGTGATTCTCTTTTCTATGGTTTTAATGTGACTTGAGGGTGAAGGCGACACGATATCTTACAAATACTTTCAACTCTGGTAAAGAGACATAAATAGGGTTATTATTGAGCAATATAGGCTAACATTAGCTGGTTGATTAGGCATGCTATCTGCTCCAGCAGACAACCTTGTAGCTGTTTAACAGACATGTTGCTCTTAGCTTACCAACTATTGTTTTAAGATGGGATGAACAATATCAGGAATCTGTTTAGTTATGATACTAACCCACGTTCTCCTGATACTTTTCTTTCTTTACCATTACGTAACAAGCCAAGAAACTCTCTTCTAGCGTTAGCATCTCATTCACTAACATCTAACTGGCTAAATTAATATGCAGAATAGATGTTGACACTCATAATATGTTGCCAAATATTGCGTCCATTCAGTCCTTTACAATTGTGACTCTTCTTGATTTATTGTAAACGAATACATTTCCAAACAGCCCAATATGGAAAAAGTATAGTAGCTTTCATCTCTGCATCTGAGCAGCAGTGTACAGCAACAAGTGGGGGAGGGGATGTTCTGCTATATTGGAACTTATGCTTGCTGGCTTTGGCCACATAAATGACACAGCAACAGATACAACAGTGTTTCAGCCAGTCACACACATGACAATTTCCAGTGGAAGACATTTTACAAATTTTGACTTTCAGAGGTAGTTAAATCTCTTTTTTTGTCTATTTTGCCTAAGAAACAGAAACTATTTAGTTTTTATTCACACTTTGCTCTATGGTGTTGATTTTTATTTCCAGCAATCATTACAATTTATGCAGATTTTAGTTGGACAATATTCATAAAAACGATGATATTGTCAAAATGCTCACTTGCCTAATAACTGTTCACACTGTGGATCTCCTTATAATTAAAATTCTCTTTAAATAGAAGCATTTCTCTGTCATAAATTTGCTCAGTAACACATAATTTTGATTTCAAAATCCAGATTTGATGCTTATGTAAAGCTAATTTATTCTCTCGGCTAACATGTAGTGAAGTTCCAGCAGCTCCTGTAACGTCCATAAAAATGCTGCTTTTCATCGTGTTGATCCAGTTCCAGCATATGCATGACTTACTGCGACTCCGGATTGAACTGGACCACTAAGTGAGATTTCCTTCTCCAGTGTGCTGCTTGTTGTGAGTCATTTGGTTCATTTCGGTGTAACTGTAGCTGACTTGATGTTAAACATGAACTCCCAGTGACTTCAGGAGGGGGTCGGGGTGTAGAAAGATTGCAGCCATCTCTGACAAATCTTGCTAGTATGAATAATCTGAAATTTGGAAGTAGGTTTGACATAGATTCCCTCTAAAGCGCAAGCTTTTTTTTAGCGCTTCTGTCTGTTTTGTTGAGAGCTTTAAACTCGATATCATGAAGTTGTTTTGCTGGGTGAGATGCATGTAAACTACTGTGAAGGTTATTAAAATATCACAAATTAAAAGTCTGCTCCCTTTTGTTTATATATAAAAAGTAATAATAATTAGATTTGTGTTTCAGTTAAGTGAAGTTTAAAAAAAAAAGGATTGATGGAAAGCTACATTCACTAAAATGCGATTTTAAAATGTCTACAAACATTAACTTTTTTTTTTTTACTTACCATGATTCCTAATTAGTCTAATTGGTTTTGATTTGATTTCAGGATCATCCAGGTCTTCATCAGCGAATACAAAAATAATTTTAAGGGTCGTGACCTCTATGTGACCTCTATGGGAATATTAACATCTAAAAACTTACAAATTTAAACCCAGAAAAACTCAGAAAAGATATCTCCAAAATTGCTGAAATATGATGTTTCAGAATAAAACAAAACAAAACAATTATTTATTTTATTTTTTTTTACAATGGCTGCCAAGACATATTTCCACCTGTCCAAGCTGAGGCTGGCTGGTCAGGCCAAGGTGCATTAAAGGCGAAGTTCGGCCATCTAATGAAGTTTTTCCCTCCTGTGTAATTAATTACAGCTTTTATCTGACTAGACAAAATGTTGCTGCTGATGAATTATATGAGGATGCAACACCTCGGCCCCCTGATGGCTGATTGGGAAATGGATCATGATTATTTCTGGGTTAGAACAACAGAAACATTCGCAGGCCCATCACCTCATATCAGATCTATGAGCAGAGAGGTCCTCTTAAACTGCAACCTGCCATTAAGTAACTTCTGCATTTGTTATTTGGATTCTGAAAAGAGTTGGATACGAGTTCAGTATCTGTATCTAAATTATATTTAATGGAATGCAACCAAAATCCGGATAACTTATTTTATTTGATGCAAAATAAGATGGAACCAAATTGAACTGCAGATATTTAAGAAGATGTCAAAGAACAGGTGAAAGAAAAAAGTGGTAACGGAAGCTAAAATTTCACTCAAAAATGAAGAAACATCAATGAAGACCACAGGCCGAAGAAATTTTAATCTTAAATTTGCCCAAATGAAGGTTTATAATATTGTTTTTATTCAATATTATGATCCTACCTTATTCTATGTTGATTTAGTTAAAATCAAATAACTTTTCTGTTTCATTTTAATTGTATGATCTTAGTTCAATTTATAATCCTTAGATTTCCATGTCCCAATGGAAATCCAATACCACCATTAAGTTTGCAGATGACAACACAGTGATCATCAAAACAATGATGAGTCTGCCGACAGGGAGCAGGTAGATCGTCCGGCTGAGTGATGTGACACCATTACCATAATAAAATCCAATCTTCATTTTCAATGTCTCTAACAACTTTTCTATGTGATTTTTTTAAAATAAAGCCAGGAAATTTATAATTACTGACAAACTCAGTTTGTGCACCTTGAGCAGAAGTTGCAGTTACGTGTTCTTAAATGAGTGAATGAGTTGTTGAGAACAGAGGGATTCATTTGAGCTAATCCAGTCTTTGTTGGTGTGGCCTCCTGTTGCTGACGCATCCCTCCGCTTCTTCTCCGTAGCAACCAGCCACCACAGAGTCTGAAACGCAGTGCTTGGAAGTTTAATACTTCTAACTGCTTTTGGCTTTGGAAGCAACAGCAGCTTCTCAGAGAGCCCATCTGTGAAAACGCAATAACGTTTCTTTTTTTATTTTATTTTCCTGCCTCCCTCAGGGACGGGGGTGTGGTAGGCACGGGCATCTTTATCTCTCACCGGCCGGCACTCTCCATATTCCGGCTCTAAATTACTTCCTCTGCCTCTGTGATGGAGAACTAAAAGAAAACGATAAGTCCGAAGGCGTGAATATGGAATTTATATGCTGTATAAATGCCGGTTTCGTGTGGGAAACTATTCAAAGCGAATCCTCTGACAGATTGGCGAAATGACTCTTCAGAGGTTCTGTGAGAGCTGATAGGGAGAGAAGGATCTGCATTGGAAGGGGAATGAAGGACTGGAGAGCAAACATCAACAATTCTTTCCTCATCTATCATTGTGTCATAAAGCAGTCTGCAATGTAACCAGTGTGTTCTGGTTCAGTAAATATATAAGATGTGATATAAAGGCTGTTTAAAGGAATGATAAACAAAGCAGTGTTGTAGCATTTCATCTAACCTCAGCGCCGGTCAGGGGCGTAAAAGTTTCAATTCATGGATAAATAAAAACCGTATTTGTCTGTTCAGCAGGTTATGAGCGCACTTCATCATTCGGCTGGTTTTACCTTTTCTTTTTTCAACTCAGGAATTTTGATTAAAATGTTCAGCTGAGATATTCAAAGTATACTTGAGGCTGTTCGATAGGAAGGTATGAATGAATGAATATCTTGGATATTTACCTGAAAGTAACTATTGTTATGTTTGTTTTTATGTATTTATTTATTTGCTAAATTATTAAGCAAATAAATGAATGTAAATAAAAGTAAATGGATGAATGAAGAATGTTGGCTGTTCAGATAAAAAAAAAAACAACTACAATTTCTTTTCCATTTGTTTATATTAAGGGTGGAATTTAACATGTTAATTTCAATAAAATAATTAAATAGACATTAATGCGTTAAACATTTTATTGCAATAAATCACTTTTGTTCCCAAGCCGGAACATTTTCTGCGTGTTTCTGGTACGCCCATAAATCTGACGCACAAGATATCTCTGAAAACAAAGCGATGGATGTCAAAAAAGGGCTTTTGAATTATAAACTTTTATTCATATGATCCCACCACTAGCTTATATTTTTATTTTTTGACAATAAATGAATATTTAGACATGTCACCAAAGTCTTTTTAAAGCTAAGGAGTCAAATTAATAATAAAATGAAAAATAAAAATAAGAAAATGGAATTAAGACATTGATATGTTTACTGAAAAATTTAATATTTTCATGTTTATTGTTTATTTATGTACTGAGAGTTCAGTACTTTTGTGTTTCATCACATCCATGTCTTACAGAATGAAATTAAAAATAAGCAAATTACACAAATCGAAGCCTTTCATGTGATAAAGCAGATCTATGTCATGTTTGCACATCGTTTCTTTATCTATATTTAAATAACTGACCAGTGAACATTTACAGTAACAATACTCACTTTTAGGTTGTTGTAAATAAAACGAAATCTGTGAACAACATAAAATGTGACGAACAAATGCAGGTTCAGCTTGTTGTCTGACCGATGAAAGTGGACATTTTACATGCCTGGTTATTTTCCACAGACTGTTTCTCACATTTAAACCTTCCGCTAGTACAAGGTAGCCCAGCTTGACCCTCACTGGGGGTGGTGACGAGTAACAGCTGCCTCCTTGTGATCTGTCCGTTCTGCCAAGCCGGCTACAGCGGGTCGTCACTTTCCAGCACATGTGTACACGGGGGCGATAGGTGTGACGTGCTGTGGACTCTGGCCCACATGCTCTCACTTAAATATCAGCCGATGCAGCCTGACAGTCCAGCGGACGCTCCGGGGCAGAGAGGGGTCATCAGGAAAAATAACTTAAACATCACTCAGGTTGGGTTGCGTCAGGTTCGTCTTCGTTAAACTCTGACCTGCACATTGGAAACGTGGAGTAACACTGAGTGAGCTGTTTTGACATTGACGGTGATGAAGGCTGCTTTTTGTGTGACTTTGCCATTTTATCTCTGACTAATACCTGCTCATCAAAAGAGGCAATTGAGCTTTACTAAAATGGTAATAAAACTTGGTGCTATTAATGAACTGTACTGTGGATTCCCGGTATTTGCAGGAATCCACCAAGTATTTTCCCTGGTGGGGAAAATACTTGGTGGATTGGTGGACAGATTTCAGCCCTGCATCTAGGGCTGAAATCTGCCCTAGATGCAGATTTCAGCTGCATCTAGGGCAGCTGAAATCTGTGAGTACTTGAAAAATTTAAATTGTTCAAACACCAAATATTCCTTAACATGCATTAATACAGTGTAGCTGCAGAAGGTTTTTTCTAATCATTCTTTGAATCTGTGTAGTCCATTCATGAAATTGGTTTGCTTTGCACAACTGTAAGTAATTAGATATCCCTCTGTATGATTGGAGAATCTGAGGATAGTAGGTGACATATGCTATCCTGAGTTTGACTGGACTAGAAAAGACACATAGTATCACACCTAAGACTCTGCAGGCCCTGTCATTGGCTCTTGAAGGTCAGTGCTTGGGGATATTAGCTCTTTGTAATGCTCAGCGCTGCTCCTGTAAGCCAAGGACCCGTCCTCCATCCTTCCTCGTCATTTGCTTCACCAGTGTCGTCCTTCTCTTTCTGTGACTCAGAAGGTGGTTATCTGCCCGTTTTTCCTGTGGAAGCTTCACTCTATTTCTTCATTGGAGCGTTTTTACTTCTCTGATAACTTCCTTTTAATCTTACAGATGGCTTTGTGTTGCCTGTTTGTGGGCTACATGTTGACTTTTGAGCAGCTGAGGGAATACTCATGCCACCTCCTTTCCTGACTGTGAATATATCAGCAAACACATTGTTAAAATACAAATCTCCATTCATTTTCCTTCACTTAAACCCGATTACCTCTCACAGAAACCCACTTCAGGAAACGTGTGTACATTTCTATGCAGCTCCTCTGCTGCGAGAGTCAATCTGGGATGATGTTTGATAATGCCCCAATTAATATTGCATGGTTCGTCTCACTTGGCTTTTAATGTATTCCTGCTCGCTCGTGTGTTATCTCCGCGGCCCATCTCTCAGGCATCCCGGCTTGTTATGGCGGTCCCTCATGGGTTTGTGTGTGTGTGCCGAACCCACATGCACACAGTAGATAAGAACTCATCCTGAGGCCCACGGTGAGTGGCAAAGACAAGATATTCGAGGAATAGAGCGGCACAATGGGACGTTACTTTGTTTTGTGTCAGAAAACAGAGAAGAAGCAGCAGGATAAGAAGGGACTTTGTTGGCATCAGCAATATTAGTTTTTACCCAAAACATATAGTTGTAATCTACAGTTTTTCATGATGCAGGTGTGAGGCTCTATACTGTCTTAGTAGACAAAATTGAGACTTATCAAGAACTAATTGCATTGGCAAACACTCAGATAAACTCACTGAAAATTTAAGACATATAACTCTAGATTTTTGCGAGTTGTGAATGTCTTTCAGGACCATTTCTAAACACTTATGGATTCCAAGATTATCGAGTCTATAATTTATACATAAGCGGAAAAAAATCCTTTGGCATTTCGGGAAGGAGATCCAAACTTTAAGCCATTGAATAACAATGGATTGGGATGGTTAGGAACAACCTGGAACCACTAAGGCTCAAGGTCAGTCTTCAGTGAAACCAGATGCATTGAAAAGAGGAGAGACTAAACAGGAACATACCCTCTTGCTCCAAAACTGATTCCACCGTGATTGAAATTTGCAGTCTTTCATACGATTAGTCCAAATACCTTATAAACAAAAATCTCTGGTTGAGGTGCAGGCTCCTTAGGGACACTCAACCCAAATAACAGGGATGATATATTTAAATACTACATATGAGTATCTGTTAATAAGAACCACAATAAATCCGAACTTCAAATTATTTACGGCTGTACATGCTCTTCATTTTAGCATGAAGTTGTTTTAAAGTGTCCCAAATCCCAAAATGCATGAGAACTTCTAACCATAAGTATAACTTTTCTTTTAACAGAAATTGATATCATGTCACAAGAATATGCACAAGTTTCATCTTACAATTACAATCTTACTTAAAAAGTAACTATAAAAGCTGGGTAAAGTTCATGGCTCAATTTTGCTGTCTTTGCTGGAAGTAATGGGAGCAGCTCAACCTTATCCTCAGCTAATGCAGATCCAGCAGTCTGCACGAAAGCACATCTGTCCCTGGGGGAAACATCCTGTCCTGACGCCCCCCGTGGAGCAGCCGGGGATGAGCCAAAGAGGAACCGAATTCTGCCAAAGAAAGAGACAAAAACAGAGATAGACACAACCCAGACAGCCCTTAAGATAGCTTTTGCTTCCAGGCAATAACCCAGATGTGTAATTTGTAGTCCACATGTGCAGTAACACTGCACTTTTCTTGTCTTTTTTTGATATTTCAACTCATTGAAGGAAAGATGCAATGAAATCCCAATGCGTAAGATGAAATAAAGTGAATAAAATTAGACTTTTAGGTGCTCTATATTCTTGTGATTGTTTATTAACCTTAAGATAAGCACAGGTAAGAGATCTCAAGTTTTCTCATTGAAACAAATATTTGCTTCGGAAACCATCAAAAACTTTACAAACCCTTCATCTTTGCTTTAAATGAAACCCAATGTTTTCACAATGAATTCAATATTTCCCACTCTGGACTGAAATCGACTTTCTTTTCCCCTCACAGTAATATATTATATATTGTTTGAATTCCAGCTGCTCCAGCGGCTCTAAAGTTAGTTTATAGTGTTTCCCACTGTGGAAGACACTTGACCGGGTAATGGTCCCATCTGATCTTGTATGTACTGTTTCTGGAATGACTTATTTTCCCTTCTGTATAAACTACAAAGCTAATCAGGTCGTATGGGGTCATCAGATTGTGTCTGTCCCTTTGGTAGACATCACTTTCAATGAGTTTCTTCTTGGTGGCAGGAACTAAGAATAAGAATTTTTGAACTTGTTCACACTGAAACCTTGTATGTTTCACGTCATCTTGTGCCTGTATTGTTAAAGGAACTGACGCACAGTCGTCAAGGTAACATGATTGGCCAGAGGAAGATGTCATTTAATGTAAATGCATGGAATATTAAATCATTTTGGTGACGATCGGCTTTTCTGTGAAAAAGAAAGTGCAAGCTACTCAAAGAATTTATGGGTTTCCTTAAGAGAAGAAAAGTGAAGAATATCTTACTTCCTGCATATGCAAATTTCCTCAAGCTCAGTGACAGAAAGTCTTTATCTTTCTGCAGCAGTAGCAGAAGTTTCCCACTCAGGAGAGCAGATTCTGCCATCTTCCTCTCTCGTCTCGGCAAACTGTTTGATCAGTTTGATTTGTTCAAACATCGCATGTCTGTCCGTGTTTTTTCAAGCAGACTTTCCAGCCCACAGGTGGCCTGTCTGGGTATACTTTTCATTTATTTTTAACGTCGGGGCACTTCAGGCATCGGATTAATGAGCCCTTTCCTCCTTCACACCCCAGTTTGTTGCAGACCTTCCCTGACCGCCGTCTCTGGGGGATTTCTTAAGGGTAAATGGCTGCAGGGTGAGGTCGTACCTCTGTTGCAGGCAGACGGGAATCATTGAAAGGTAGTTCCAGAGGGAACCTGGCTCTGCACTAATTATCAGTGTTGTGCAATGTAGCAGAACAGGAATATATTTTTCAAGATATACCTTTTAATATGTGTTAGTATTTTTATCCATTACTATAGGGCTGTCCCTTGTAGTTCATAGACAAGAATCTCAAGGTGTAGAGGAAGGTACCTGGTTTGGTAAGTCAGATTTTTTTAAGCTGGTGATCTGGTTCTGATGGTGTCATAAAGTTATTCCCTTTGGTGCACACATGAATCAGTTTTTAGCTGAATGTGAGAGTCAGCTTCTTTAACTCTGGGGTGATTGTTGTCAACCGGAACAAAAGCTGAATGGACGCTCACGGTTGGGGGTCAGTCTCTGCCGCTAGCAGAAAAGTTAAGTATTTTGATGTCTTCTTCACAACTGATTCTAGAAAAGAGAAGGAAAATTTCAGATTGCATTGGTGCCTCATCTGCAGTAATGTGGGTACTAGTTGGTCAGTCAAAGTAAACCAAAGATGTCATAAGCAAAGCCCTTTTTTTATCCATCCATCAATGTTGTGAAGCATAAATTCTGAAATCACACAAGCGTGGTAAAGTTCCTCTGTCTACAGGATGTTTGCAACCTCCATTAGATCTGCTTCTCATTGTGTCTCCTTCATGTTGGCTAGTTTTTTAAATGTAAGATATTCCTTAAAGGTTTCGGAATTGTAAAAATGAAATAACTCATTAATACTTATAATGAACGAACAATACACCAAACACCTACTGTGCTGATTATCTCAGTTTGCACTCTGACACGGAGCTCTATTTGTATCAATACAGTGAAATCCCAGTTTTAACTGCTGAGTAGCAGCACTGCTGCCTTTAACACACTGACTGCACATAGAGCTGGAAGTAGAGAACACAACGTTGGCTCTGTTTCTGCCTGGAGACTGATTGCAGACAGATTTGTTAGTGTCAGAAATGTCCCTTATGTATAATATTATGCTCTTATAAAAGTTTGTAATCTAGTCATTTCTATAAATGACTTTTGAGACATTGTTTGGCATGTATACCAAACAATGTTTTATATATGAATATAGGTGTGTTTGCTGAGCTTGCAGTAAAATGCTCTGAAAGCTCTTTGCTTCTAGAAGTGATATAATTTTCTCAGCAGTGCACCTCTGTCCACATCATACCCTTCTGTTTGCTTTTAAATCACCCTTTTCCCAGGAATAGGTCAGTCTGTGTGAGAACAACGATTTCTCACACCTTCCAATTACTGCAGACCTCTCACAACCCTAAAGCTCGCCGGTGCTGCAACCAGCAGGTTTCTCAAGTATTCCTAAACTAATCAGACATGCAGTTCCCTCCGAAAGAAACCAGCCGGCAAAGCGCAGATTTTTTTATTGTAGGTGTAAGCTCAATGCAACAAGATGTCAGAAGGTGTCTGTAAAATTCATTATTATTAATTTTTAACAGAACAGTTTAGAACTTTGTTCCTCCTCAAATCTCTGCAGTGTTGCTGTAAAAAATGCTTCCTGAACTGGTCTGAAACCTTCCACGAAAACCACTTATCAGGCAGTTTGACGTTAGAAAAAGAAATGCTGCAGTTCATTAAAAACTGACTATTTAAACATAAATACATGCACAGTTCTCTATTTTTTATTTTTTTTAATCTCATTCTTTTCTGGGATTTTTCATTTAATTTCTAGTGAATGTAGATGTTCTAACGGACAACTAAATAAAAATACATCTTTCTTTATTCACGTTCATACTCCTATGCATCCACACAGGGTTCACACCAGTTTATGTAAACAATTACATGGCTGCTTTGGCAGCTAAAAGGGTCAGACCTTTGATTGAGGCTGCTTTGTTATGCAACTGTTAATAATAAGGAGCCTTGAATGATGCAGATTCTCAGACTGAAAGGAAATAAACTCTAAATGTTCATATAATTTGATTTGGTCTTGCTTTAAAAGCATTAAAAGCAGTTCCCTGAAACAGAATTATAAATGGAAAGGTTTAGGTTTTGACGACAAAAGCAACCTTTGGTTTATCTGTTGGTATTTAAAAGAGAAGAGTTTCTCATCCCTACTGCTGATTTTGTTCTTAAGAAAACGCCCAACAAATGACAAATACCCTGTTCAAATGGGAAAAGATGAAGAGTCCCAACTACTCAGATGTAGCAATTAACTTCTAACAAAAGCTCTAATGGATTTAGATGGATTAGAGTCAAGTTTTTATGGTCAGATCACCTCCTTTTTAATAATTTAGATATCACCAGAAGCTACAGTGCGAGCCACTTTTAATAAGCAGAGTCATATTTCAGAGCAGTCCTAAAACCTTTAATTGTCGCCTTTGTACTCAAAGTTATTCATATAAGCTTTTAATAGGAGCTCAGGGGTGCATTATCTGAACAAAAAACCCCGGCTTCACTCTCTCAACAAAGTGGCTTATTGCTTTGAGAAAATGAACACTAAGGAGAACAGCCTCATGAATGAATTAGTCGTCTGCAACAGATTACTACTGCAGCGAAGTGGCGCATTTCTCACGCTGACCTTACCGACCGTGGAAATGCATGTTGTCACCTTCAGCTTCTCTGTTGGATTAATTATTATACCTGTTTTGCATTTATTATTATTGTTTTATTTTTTGCATTGCTTAGAAGAAAACTTGGCTCTGTTTTTAAAGCTAACATTATTTTTGCATTAGCATATTCTTATTGCCTGATGTGTTAAAAAGGGTGCTGGTTACTTACTGCAAAGTACCCATTGCAGTAAGGGGTACTTTTTCTGCCATAATTGGAGAGCGCCGATTTTCATTCTGAAAGCAGGATTTTATGTCTTTTGTTCTCAAAACTTGTAATGCTTGTGCTCAAAACGTCTGCTCTCTTTCAAATATCCACTCAAACCTTTCTCCTCACACTCAAAACTTGTCTCTGCTCCGTTCAAATCTCCGCTTGCAAACCTCCAATCACTTTCTGCTTGCGCTTGGAACAAAAAAGTACCATCACTTGGCAACCTCTCAGCCAATAGAATGAAAGTACTGGGTGCGTTTGTTTCTTTCTAGTGGGTGTTCCTGTTTGGCTACTACCGATTGTCACATTCAAGTTTTGAGAAGAAAGACATAAAATCCTGCTTTCAGACTGAAAATATGTGCTCTCGAAAAATTCCCCCATATGGCAGCTTTGTTGTAGTTCACAGTTCTTATTTCCCCAAATAGGGATCATAAGCGAAGACTATTTATCTCCATAATAATGAAGTTACTTAAACACAGAAGAAAAATAAGTAGATACAGATTGATTTGAAGCAGAAGTAAGAAGTGAGGAAATGGATGTAGAAATCAAATTTTAAATGATGGTTGCTGTGCCTCAGGCTAAAGGTGGACTTCTTTCTCCTAAAGACGCTGAAAATGACTCAAAATGTTCTCATAAATAATCCAGCTGCATCTGAACTACACAGTTACAGGGCATTATTATTGGTATCAGCTGTTTGGCAATGAAGAATGGCCAAACGTTGCCCAATTTGTAATCACTTTCAGAGATTCCAAGAATACTTGAATTTCTAAAAGTGGGTTTGCAAAGTATTCATAGGTGCTGACTGGCACTTTTTTTTGTTTTCATATTTTGTTCTTTTTGAAAACCATCAATATTTTAAAACAAATAGAAATAAAAATATGCTTATTAACATAACCCAGTCTCCATGTTCATTAAACCTGACTAAGTTATAATAAAAGCCAAAACTGAAACATCATATTCAGATACCGTGGTGAAAATAATCAATTGTTTGTCTTGTATAAAAGCACACAATTCTAAGCCAACTTTTCTGGGTTCACCACTGAATGTTTCTTGAAGCAACATAAATGTCATCAAGCAAAAAAAAAAAAAAAGAACTCGCATTTCTACCTTTGCTCTTTCTCTCCATCCTTTCCTGCTATTGTCAGCAGCCCAGGATGCAATGAATAAACAATCGAGGAAGTATTACTTGCACAGCCCAGAGTCAAAACGTGAAGGGTGGTCTGCTTCCACATGCCTACCTCGGTCATGTTAGCTCTGGCTTGTTCCAATTTGATAAATCCAGTTTTCTATTTTCTAGAAACTACCTGATCAAAAAAGGAATTAAACAAACAAAACCCACCAAACCCTTTTACATTTTGCTGGTAGGAAGAAGAAAAGCATACATGACAGAGAAAGGGATAATGTTGAAAATAAGATGGGTTGGTTTGGGGGAAAGTGATTGCAGTCCCTTGTAGCCCAGTGATCTGGAAAAGAGTTTGCATTGCTTTCATTTCTCCCTGCTGTTTTCATTCAGCTCTTGAACCAAGCACACCTCTAATATTGCTTCCTCAATGCAAAGCCTTCATTTGGGTAATGTACCAGTTTATGAAATAAAATCTTACGGAGAATAAAATGCATTGTTGCCATCTCCACACAAGAGCCCTTGAATGGAAAAACAGTCCTCCTCCTGTGGTACAAACACCCACATCTGACATAAGACTGGTAGATAACCAGATTAAATCAATTTTATGACAACCTTTTTTCTGTCTATGGGTGCCCCCTTGGGACAATAACAATAAGAAACACATTAATGTAATAGCTCTTTGCCTTTCTGTTCTGTAAATGGGCGTACCATTAGGAAATTATCTCTGGATTTAATATTCTAAAGCAAGCAGCCAGTGGCGCTGAATCAGACTGCATACAATTTGAATCTATTATAATAGTTGGAAGCCACGGATGAAGGAGCAGTGTAGCAATATGAAGTTCTTGTAAAATATTTGAATGTTTACAAATGACTTCCTGGTCATTCTGTAGAAAATGTAATGTCATTTTGGAACGGTTAAATCCACGTCTTCTGCTTTATTCTGGTATGATTTAAATTACGTTTCTGGTTAGGAAGTGGCTTAACACAAGGGATGTGACAGTTGTAGCTCATGTTTAAGATATATCTGTGTGTGGTAGTTTCCAGAAGAACCATCAACCTTGTGAAGGGAATTTAGAGGAACTTCTTAATATTTTCGAGACTTGTTGTTTCACTACTTTCTCTACCACATTTTTCCTTCCACTAAACTTTTTATTGGTATAACAGGGTACAGTACTCCAATTGGTACTTTTCTATACTTCTATGTAATCTCTGTAGTAAATCTATATGTTTCACATCATCAACTGAAAAAAACTGAGCTTTTCAATCAAATTCCACCTTCCTGACATGAAGGAAAGCAACACAACTTATACTGGCAACCTCCATTGTAGAGGACGTCATTCTAAGTGCTTTTCAAGATAACCCTTCTTGGTAGCTAAGGATCCACATTAAACCAGAAACAAGACAACACCCCTCTTGCACCATGTGAGAAAATGCATGGTGAGCTCTGAGCTCACGCAGAGATGGAAAAAATCCATTAGACTAGAAATCCACTGATGTAACACTAAATTAGAAGTATGTCGGCGTCTGTCATGACGCTGTAGCTTTTCTTTAGAGGCTGAGTAAATGGACTGGTAGCAACATTGGATCCAGAAAGCCTCTCCGTTAGATTCCTCCACCTTCCCTGGATTCTGGGTTATTGAGTGTGCCGTCGTCTCATTGTGTTTGTGCTCAGGAGGGTGCCGTTGTTGGTGGATGTGAACGCATGTGAGCGGTTCTTCTCTTTCTGTGTGTCACGGTGTCGCCTTTGTAAGAAGCTGTTTGTGGCTGTCCTGTTCACTCCAGGTTGTTTTGGCTCGGGTTGCTGTCTAAGTGACAGACAGGTCGCACCTGTCCTCTGAAGAATGAACTGCTCCATCAATAATAAAGCCAAACTGTCAAACTTAATTATTCCACTTGTGAGAGGCATTCCTGACACCAGTAACATTATTATGGTGGCAGAGCAGGAGATTGGCTCGATTTTGCTCTGTCCGTGTTATTTATTTGAGATATTGGGGGAGATTTTGAGGGACATTTGTTGGTAACAGCAAGCAGATATGATTGGTAAGATGTCAATAACTCAATCAGTTATGATCAGCTTTTATTTACTATGCCTTTTTTATCCAATCAAATGTAAAGCAAAGTAAATCAATGAAAGAAGTAGATCAGTAATCTACAATCACACAAAAGGACGCCAAACTATATTCATTAAAAATTTATCCGACAGCTAGAATGAAATGTCATTTCCATGTAAACATAGAACTCAGAAACATAATTATAAGAAGGAAAACACCAGAGAAAGATATACAATTTTAAAAGAGACTAATGTAACGTAATGAAACGTAGTGATGGCATTTGGACTTTCTTTACGTTTTAATTATAGAGTAATTTTCCTTAACATTTACATGATTTACATGTAGACTCCTGGTTCAATCAGATCTTATAGTTTTTAGTTTACTTCTGAAATTAAATGCAGTTTCTTCACAATGTAAAACTCATGGGCTGGGGTCCCCAAAGTCGGTCCTGGAGGGCCGGCATCCTGCACGTTTTAGTTCTCCCCCTGGTTGTACCAACAACCTTTTCAG
>CAEFZX010003787.1:0-22389 GCA_903066825.1 Alfaro cultratus | reverse complement strand
TTTAATTTGTGCGCGTGTCTTTTTTTTGTTTGCATGTTTTCTCTTTTGCTGCGCATTTGCACCTGTCGGCCACCGTACTCAACCGTGTCTGACGAAATCTGAGCAAAATCTCAGCACAGAAGTTAAAGGGGCGGGACAATCAACCTTATTGGCTGATGTGAAATCAGACTGTGCCAGCTATTGGTTGTTTAATCCGTCACTAAAAGCAATCACTAAAGGCATATTTTACCGTTTTTACATATTTTTAGCACTTTTTATCTATATTTATGAGTAGAACAAAACATGAAATCTATTTATACTTTTTAATCTTGTTGTAGAAGACATTAAATCAACATCATTAAATTTTTACTTGTGTTTTTAACACTGGGTTACACAGACAACACTTGGGAAGGATTATTGTATAGTAAGCTAATAGTTAACAGAACCCCACAGTATTTTTGCTTGCTGAGCAGAAGAGAAAAGAGTGCTGAACATGAAGCAGATATGTTAATTCGAACATCAGTCTAATTTAAGAGTATTGTCATTCACTGTAACTTGGTAATCATAGACATTAGAGCAAATTCATTGTAAGGAAAGACTATTGTGTGAGCTAACATTTTTGTAATATAAAAACTCATATTATTTAAATCACTTTTTAAACTCAGATATTACTCCAAAAATGCTAGGCATCCCCTTCCAAAACACACATTTTCTATTTAGATTTGTGGACATGTACCGTGTGGTTTGATTTAAGGCACACCACTGTTGTCTTTGTGTATTTCCCTGCCATCAAGAGGCACATAAACAATAACAAAGAGTTGCACAGCCTACTACACTCTAAAAAGTGTATTTGTAAATATACTTTTTTGAGTGTATTTACAATACAAAAACAGTCAACCAACATTGTCATACAAGTTTCAGAGATGAATGATATAACTAAAACCAATTACAAATCTAACATTTTCAGAGAAAATAAATTAACATCAGACCAGTAAAAGCTTTGTTTGGAGAAAAAACGTCCCCACCGAGATATGGACAAATGAGGATTGTCCTATCATTTTCAGAAATAGATCTTTGTTGTGGACAACTCAAATTGATGGTGTGTGTAACACAGTAGAGAAGGGTATAGTATATTTTAAATAACTGGGCCAATAGGTTGGGCTATCGGAGCAAAGTAGGGTTTTAAATGACACGCAAAAGCAGTTGGATGGATTTAAAAAACAACTGGCTTTAGTGACATAAACCATAAAATTGACAAACAGTTGTACAAGTGTAACCAAGTGTTAAAAATACAAGTAAAAAATTAATGATGTTAATTTAATGTCTTCTTTCTACAAGATTAAAAAGTCTAAATAGATTTCATGTTTTGTTCTACTCATAAATATAGACTAAAAGCGTTAGAAATCTTTAAAAACTGTGAAATAGGGCTTTAGTGATTGCTTTTAGTGACAGATTAAACAACCAATAGCTGGCACAGTCTGACTTCACATCAGCCAATAAGATTGACTGTCCCGCCCCTTTAACTGCTGTGCTGAGATTTTGCTCAGAAGCGTCAGCTTGAGAGCTCACAGCTGACTGTTGCTTCCGTGAAGAGCTTGTTGAAATTTTATGAATCTGGAAATGGCTTCCATGGTGAGCGGCTGAAGCCGGAAAAATCCCTGTCATATACCCTCAGAGCATCGGTCAGGTTTTTTATTTTTTCCATGTTATGGTGCAATTTTTGGCCTGTGATGTTCAGCGACCCGATTATCATCCTCATCTGAACTTGGATGGCGAGCCCCAGCCCAAAGAACCAAGAGAACCGGTAGACAGTGACCAGATTGGTCACTAGCTGTGAAACAGTGAATAGACAGACACATTGGATAGACTGTTATTTGTTTTATTTTATTTTCTGTTAAAAAGCGCGCAATTTTGATGTATTTATAAATTTGGATCCACAATTGTTATTAAATTCTATTCTTTCTTATAAACACTGTGTACTCTCTGTTGTTACTCACACCTAGCCTCCCTTGAATTTAGAGTCTTCTGATCCGGCCCAACTTTCTTTGTAATTGTATAGAATTGGTTATTGAAGTAAATTAATTTATCTGCCATTTATTATTATCAAGTGAATTTAAAGTAACCTTTCTTGTGGGTTACACAAGACACACAATTATGAAAATAAAATTACACACAATAAAATACATAAAATAATAACAATAAGACTTGGCCAAGTGCTAGTTCTCAATTTGAAATCTGTTGGGTGCTAATCTGAATTCTAAATTGTAATAGTCAGCAGATTAATCAAATTCTATTCCAATTCAGGTTTGACTCAACATCATTTACATGAGGAGAATTTCCTACACAGCAGTTTGGTAAAATGTCTGAAATAAAAAATGGTCCAAAAAGTAACGTCCAAAAATCCCAGATGAAATAATAAGAATAAAAAATGTCAGTCAGTGGTCTCACACATAACCAACTGCTTGTGAAGATGCGAGTGTTACCGGCCTACCACACCGGAAGGTGCAGCAGGACTCCGAATGCAAGAGAAGGAATCCAGCTCTTTATCTAAGTCCAGGTGGGAAGGCTCACCATCAAGGTCACAGGAGGAATCCACCTCAGGAACAATCCAGCATAAAGAAAAAAAACCTGACCTGTCAACAGACAGGACCAGCAGAAATATAGGATTTTTATTAAGCTGTTCTAGCTTTAATCCTTAAATCATGTTTCTGTAGACATCAATTTATTAAGTTGAACCTCCACACACCATCATGCCAGGATTAATATTGGTATGTGAGTACACATTAACATTCTAGTCTTCTTCCCTGGACATGCCCAAATGTGTGCATCCCACTTTATGTGGTAGTGATTTGGGAAACTTGAATGACAGAGTCACACTTTAAACAAATTACTTGGGGATGAATGAAAATTCATCTACATTACTTAAGTTTAATACATATTTTCTTCATCTCAGTGCAGGTCATTTTCTACCAGTGACCTTTTATGCAGAATTTGAAGTAAGTCCTTAAAACCCCCTCTTGAACCGGTGTCTGAGAAAACAGTCCTCAAATAAAATTTAAATTGATGAAACTAATTTATTTTCATCCTCAAAACATGTCTCTTTAAAAGTGAGCTGATTGATTATCAAATAAACTGATTCAAAGTTCCACATACCAAATGCTACTGATATTCTGAAACTACTTTTCTGTTGAGATCAAACGGATTTTAAGTGTCTTGCTTTGGATTGAGACATCATTTGGAACTCGCTTAGAGGGAAATGTCATCCAGCAGAGATACAAAGCTCTTGAATAAATACACAGAGCTCTTCAAAAAGCAACCCTGCTCATGTCTCAGACATAACAAGATATACAGTATTTACCCCACCACAAAAACAACAAAAGAAAATTAAACTGTGAGAACACTTTATGAAAAAGGGCTGACGGTGGTGGGATCCAATAGAACAGTGTTTCTCAAACTTTTTCAGGCTGAGAACCACTTACCCCAGTTAACAGTCATGGAGCATCTAACCTGAAATTGCCCCCGGTATAATACATCTTTATATATAATGCAACCTGAAATTAAAATATTAGTCTTTTAACTCACTTATTGTTGTTTTCTTTGTTCATCCTAACGAGAAGAGTGATGTTGTTTGGGAAATTTGACTGGCCACAACAAAGCAATGAACATGTCTACTTGGGTATTTTGAGTTATTCACAGATTCTGAAAGTCTAAGCTTTCCAATTTCTATCTATTGTATTTAATTAATTTAATTTAATCAATTTTAATTAAATAAAAATATCAGCTGTAGACGATTGAGCAGAGCATCACAGGCAAACAAATTAATAATAAATTTTAAAAAACTGTTCTCACTGAGACGAGTCCTACCGCTCACTGCATAGAGCCGTTCAAGAAATCCAATCGCTAGTGAACGACACATCAACACTCAGCAGCTGTGACTTAGCTTTCTCTGAGCATATAAATTTCCCTCGAGTTGTTTTCTTCCCACCAGTATCTGCAGCCTTTCTTTTGAGTGACTTGGTTTTAAGCCTGTTCTCCATCATTATTTTTAACACAATCCTTTGGTAAGCTAGCTGTAGCTGAGCTCAAGTCACGGCAACTAAACGTTCGTTTCATGCAGTACCTCGTGGACCACCAGTGGTCACGGGAACCACAGTTTGAGAAAGACTGATTTAGACAAACAACTTGTTTTTTATTTTATCAATTGTAGTGGCTGATAATTCGTTTCAGTGTAAAGCCACTATATTGTTCAACAAGCTTCAGTTTTCTTTCCTTTGTTGACGTTCATTGGCTTGGCTCAGCTTGACGCGTATCCCACGATATGCTGTTGTGCATCTCTTAGTGAATCAAAGAAGTACTTACAAAATCCACACAAAGTCGTCGATACAGAGGATTCTTTAATCTTGCACAGCATTCCACATTTAACGGTCAAAAAACTGTGTAGAGCTAGTGAAACGCTTCTGAACTAACATGACACAGCACTTTTTACATATTTTCAATTACGTCCATTAGGTGGCGCTTTTCTACAAAAACATAATAAAATGGAAACTTAGTATTAAGAAAATATCTAAATATGCAAAAGGCATGCACAATAATAAACAATGTTACAAACTGACATTTTTGGCTCATATCAATTTATATTACAAGTTCAACTAGGCCTCAGTCTACGGAAGAGGATTAGGGCCACCGAAAAAACAAAAAAAAAGAATTCTGACTTTAAAGTCATTTTTCTGACTTTAAAGTCAGAATTCTGAGATTAAAGTCAGAATTCTGAACTAATTGTAGGCTTCACATTTTTGTACCCTATGCTGCAGGTAGAGTTTTATTAAATACGGCATAATTTATAACAAATTTAAGGCTGAAGACACGGTGATCCGTTGAGTGTGATAGTCTTGAATTAGAGTTGGTTGTTGGTTTACGATGAGAGTATTACCATCACGAGTAGTACATTACCTTTGTCTAGTAAGGCTTATATAATTAAAAAAACAATGTTACTAATCAATAAATAGCCAGATCATCATCATCATCATCATCATCATTATTATTATTATTATTATTATTAGTAGTAGTAGTAGTAGTAGTAGTAGTAGTGGTAGTGGTGGTGGTGGTGGTGATGGCAGTGTCTATTTCTGAACTTGCGGTCTTGCATGAATCTTGAGTATTTGAACCTGGAGTTTTATGGGGAGGGACAATCTCGATCCAAAAGGAGAAGTGATTAACAACTATGCTGATATATCAATGTCAAGCTCAGTCGACATTTTTTTTTTGTCTGCTCTGGTAGCACCAGAAGCACAAACTTCCATTAGAAGCCTTAAAGCATCATAAAGGAGATGCTTTAATAAACTTCTGTAGCCTATCTGGTGCAATAGAGCTGTAAATTACTTCAGGTTTCTGCTTATTATTTAAAAGTGACACCTGAAAATGAAGGTGGATTTTTATCATTGTGACTTGCACTGTTCAGTATGTCTTTAAGCAGCTGCAAGACAAACGTTTAGCAGCTCCTTCAAAAACACTTCTCTGAACACAGTACTTGAGAAAATGACGCACGTCAAATGTTTTACAAGATGACAAAAACCGCTTAACGCTGCGGAATAAATCCACCAGGTGATTCTATCTGTTAGCAGTTTACCGTTTTTCTTTTTAATGCAACTTGTCTTTCTTGTGTGCTTTATTTGTGAGACAAAAAGCATGCAGCATGGACCGAATCAACACCAACAGAACACATTTCTGTTGGAATTACAATTTATACTTCCAGCTTCAGGGGAAGAACACTGGAGCGCAACTTACTCTCAATAATTAATTTGTTCTCTCTCCATCTCATCAAACGGAAATCCAGTACAAGGATTACAACTTCCGCTCGAAAATCTCCCCCTAATTGCCTAATACCATTGCAGCTCAAATTCTGTCTATATTAAGGCACTTTGGCATTAAATGGACTGATTGGATATGTGATGAAAACACCGGATCAGCAAATTACTGCATAAGGCTTTGTCTCATAAATGGGCACAGGAGCGGCACTTGTACTCCCACAGATTTTATACTGACAATTACAGTCAATCTGGACGGAATTACTTGACAGACCTGTGGCCCCTAATCCTCCTGTGAGGAAAGCAGCAAAACTATTAGAAAAAAAATATCCAACATTAATCCAACTTGAATTAATTTTCAGGTTTAGAAACGGGTTTATTCTCATTGTAGCGTATGGGCCTTACTTCTGATAACTTGTATCAGAGCTGCCTTCCTGAAGGAGACTAAAAAACGATAATAATAAAAAAAAATATTTTTTTCGGTAACAGAAAACGCCCCAATCGGCTTCTATTCGTCGGAATTAATTGAATAACATGTCACTTAAGGTTCGCATTGTATTATTTTTCAGATGTCAAAATGTAGCAGAACCCATCCACGTGGGGTCCGAGGGCAGTAAGGCCTGAACCTCCATCAGACTTTTAGCTGCTTTTCAAATTATTTATTGTGTGGTCACAGGTGCGCTGCTTATCTCAAATCATTTTAATTTTTTATTTTTTATTTTTCCAAAGCCTTTGAATGCGTCCAAAACCAATCAGAACGAAGAGCCTATCCCTCACGCGGCCCTCTCGGCCATACACAAATCTAATTGGCTGATGGGCCAATCAGCTTCCCCAATCCGCCACTCTGCCTCAATAAGTCCCACTAACGCCCCCTCCTACCGACAGCTGAGTGATGCCCGGCACCGTGTCGCTCGGCTTTCACACAGAGGGTGCATTTAATCCGTGGAAGCTCGCAAGGGACAGGCAGATGCTGGTGCAGGTTTAAGGAGAGGGGGGGAAACACTATCACCATGAGTGTGAACTATGCGTCCGCAGCGCCCACGCAGAGATCCACGTCATTTTTCATTGAGGATATCCTGTTGCACAAACCAAAGCCACTGAGAGAGGTTATTCCTGCGCCCTTCTGCAGCTCCCTGACCTCCAGAATGCCCATCCTGGAGTATGGATATCCTCTGATTCCGACGCCTATTCTGGCTCCTCATCCTCACCCACTCCATAAGCCGGAGCATCACCAGTACTTTTTCACACCTGGTAAGCACTGGGAGGGCGCCGGAGGTGCAAGTTAAGGCTTGGAAGAGAAAATTGTCACAAACTCCTGAATAAAAATGCTTTTGGAGCCTGTTAGACTTTTTTTCCTGTGAGGGAATAGCAAAATATTTTATCCGATTAAATTGTGACTGCTACGTTTTATGTTAGGGTTTTAAAGTTTAGATTTTTTTCCTCCAGCTGCTAAAGTGAGAAAATAGGAAATTAACTTTACTTAAAGAAATACCAGCAGTTTATTCAACTATTATTTAAACATATTTTGAATAAGTACTTATTGTTACCATTTCTGAAATAAAAGTTATCGATGTTTTCTCAATTATTAAAAAATAACAGAATATAGAATATTATAGAACTGTGCAATGGGGCTAAACTGATACATTCATTGATGTAGGGTTTTTTTTGTTTGTTTTTTTTTGCATCCGGTTAGGTTATTTTATTTTCCTTTAAAAATAAAACAAATTCTTCTTGAATAGTTTACATATAATAGTTGCATAAATGATTTCCACCGCAAATCCAATTTCCTTTCTTTTGGGCGAATGTTCTTTCCAATATTGGGACTGTTTTGTCCTGTCCGACAGCTCGGAAACAGGGCTTACCTTAAAATGCGCCACAGATAGATCTGACTTGTCCTGACGTTCAACAGGGATGCAGATGCCGGCTCTGTTCCAGCACCACGCAGAGTTACCAGGGAAACACTGCCGGCGCAGGAAGGCCCGGACCGTGTTTTCTGACTCCCAGCTGTCCGGACTAGAGAAGCGCTTCGAGATTCAGCGGTACCTGTCCACACCGGAGAGAGTGGAGCTGGCCACGGCGCTCAGCCTCTCCGAGACACAGGTGCACGCAAACACACCTTACTTCTACCGAAACACTGCAGGATAATAATTTTCCACCGATCCTGTTTAAAATTAATAATATTTACAACCTGATATTGAACCTGTCTAAGAATTAAAGCTCTGCAGGTATCCAAAGAACATTTTAACTCTACAGTTTTAAATACACTGACTGTCTGAAAATGGAAATACACATTTAATTATGATGTGTTCATTCAGGTAAAACAGTGCAATTTATGGGAGTTGTTGAGATTGCTGGGGCCAATTAATATTTTATTTTATTTATTCACTGTTTAATTAAATTTTTATTTTACTGCTGTCTCATTTTTAATTCGCTTTAACAGAAAGAAGATATGTAACCAAGAAACCAAGCGTTCAAGTAATGATTTGTTAGATTTTGTTGAATCACCAGAACGATGTATATAAATATAAATAACAGATTCCATTTTTGTTATAATACAAGAACTAAATTTTGCATCTTATCTATTTGACTTTTTAATTTTAAGACTGGCTGCTTGATCAGAGAGAGATTTGTATGCATAAAAGGGAATTGCGTTTACAACCTGATTGGTGCGCAAGCGGCGAGCTAAAATGTAGCCTTAATTAAAAAATAAGTTGCCATCTTTTATTTTAATTTATTATTACTATTATTATTGGATGAATTCCGGTATCAGAGATTCATATTTGAACGCCCCTTTCTCTCCGCTGCAGGTAAAAACGTGGTTCCAGAATCGGCGAATGAAGCACAAGAAGCAGCTGAGGAAGGCGCAGGATGAGCGGAAGACCCCTGCAGAGATGGAGCGCTGCGCAGAGAACTCCAGCGCGGAGAGCGACCTGAACGAGAAGAGCGCGGAGGAGCTGAGACACGGCCTGGAGGCGGACACATACATGCTGGAGGAGAACGACGACGACGTGGACATCGAGGACGATATTTGCTCCACAGATCATCTACTATAGGAGCACACCTGTAAGCATCGGCCTCTACACAAACTCAGACTTTTCTCCTGAGAAAAAGAGTCAGCTCATTATTATTATTATTATTATTATTATTATTATTATTATTATTATTATTATTATTATTATTATTATTAACTTTCTTCTACAGAGTCTAAACCTGGTAAATTCGTGTTATTTTGTATTTCTGTAAATTCCTGTATATAAATCTAGCTCTGTAATATAAACGCATTGTGCAACCCCGCCCCTCTCATACAAGATATCTTTCTCTCTTTTTTCTCATGTTTAGATGTCATTTGCAGTCTGTCCATTTTGTTGGAAAATGTCTGTAAATATACACATACAAAATATATTGAAACAGCACTGGGCTCCCTTTATTCGGCTTTTTTTATTTGAAGTGTGGAATCTCTGTTTTTACCGTTAGCGTATGTTTTATTTATTTTTTTATTTTTTTAGCAATCAGGTTTTTAGACAATGAAAAAATCCACCCATGGGCTTTTAGGTCAGGTTGCGTGATGCTGATCGTTTCCCCTCCAACCCCGTGATGTGAGCGCCACTGTTTGAGGTTTAAAAATAAAATAAGCTAAAAAAAAAAACCTAAAGACCCACAGCAACAGATGACAGAAAAAAATGTATCGAATATCATTTCAAAGTTATTTGTGCGTTTCTAAACAAAGCATCACCACAACGATTTTTATTAGCGGTGCTCATAGTTCAGAGGTAAAATTCAGTTCAATTATCACCAGCAGAGGGCTGCTGGAACGGCTTCATTGTTTTCTGTTTACTTTTTTGTTGACAGCGTGTTGTCTACACATGGACAGCGGATTAATCCGCTGGGTTTCCTTAAACACGTACCATTTAACCAATTAGGATATTAAACTGAACTTGACGCACTGGATTGAATTGAATACAATTGAGTTTGAATCTTTCCTTATGAGTGGATTGATTATATCATTCCGTATATACATTGGATTACTTGTTTTGTACTTGTTGTAAATGGACGCAAGAATACTGAATTTAATAGAAATACATTTTTGGGAGCCTAAAAATAGAACACCATTGTTGAAAATTTTAAGTTAGTTTTTTTCCCACTCTAGAATCATTGCAGATTACCTCTGTAGAAAACACACAAAGAAGCAATAATAAATAGCATGTTTTTGCCTGATAAATGTAATAGTTCTTTGAGAAAAAGGTAGAGTCAAAAGAGAGAAATGTTTAATTATTATGAATCCACTGTACAATCAAGACACTGGAAACCATTTACCTGTCATGATTCCAACAGGTGTCTGGACCAGAAAGATTCTGATCTCACATAGTAAATTCAGTTACAGCCCTTACATTATTCTTAAACAGCTGACTCCTGTTCACTTTTGCAAATAGTAGTACTAATTCATAGTCCTAAATCAAATTTCTTACAAAGCTCTGTATTTTATTGTTAGACTAATGAAGGCAATTTATGGGATGGAAATAAAAAAAAGTATATAGAGATATTTAAATAAAGGCTGAGAAAATGATGGTCATACTAATTGTGCTATCTAAATATAATTGACATCAGAATCAATTAAGTCTTCAATTTTGCAGGATAGATAATTCATTAATACAGATTAAATGTCCATTAACAAACATCAACCATGTTTTCCATGTATTCCCAACACAGATTTTTTGACATTTTGTGACATTCTAAGCTAGTTGCTTCCTCACCTGCGCAATATATTTTCAGACACTAAACACATGGTCATATTATTATACCAAGCAGAAGGAAAAGAGCTTCTAAAAGTGCGACTAAGTTTCAAAATACTAGCAGCAGTGGAGAGTAATATAAGGACAACATGCCTGCTTAAAAAATATCTATTAAAGATTGATTCAGCTGTTAAAAAAGGAATTGCACATAAAAAAAAAGTCTTTCACAGATTATTTCACTTAAAAAACTGCACTTCAAAATTTACAAATCATCTTTAGACAAAGTAAATTAAAAAGTGATCAGATCACCCAGTGAGATTTATCAAATGCATTGTGTAAAACAATTACATGAACAAGCCCAAGTGTGCTAATGACCAGCAGTTCAAATATAAAAGCAACAAAAAAGTAGGAAACATCCTGTCAGGTGAAAACAAAAAATAATTAAGTTTGTCAAGAAGCACAGTCAACACAGAGTTTGACAACATTTATTTCCAGACATTTGGGTCTAACATTTAGCAGGAAGGCATGAAAAGCTGAGAAGAGCGAACTGAAAACATAATGTCTTAAAAGTATGAAACAGACAATAAAAGAAATTTAAAAAAACACTTCTTGTGTCTGAAAAAAGTTGTTTTCTCATAAATCAGGAAGCCCCATTAGAATCATTAGTTTGGTTCCAGTCCAATGAAACACAAAGATTTAGCACACAGTCCTTATTACAGTTAACAAAAAGTTTCTTGATGATGAAGCCATTTTCTTCCAGAGAGTAGCAGAAAATCTAGATGCTTATTTGATCAGAAATCATGGTGAAAATTTAAAAAAGGAAAGGAAAAGAAAGTCCCACAACAAAGCAGCAATGTTTAATTTAGTTCATGACAAATTTTTCTTTAGTAAAGTTCAAACAGTCAAAAAATCCCAAAATAATTTTCTCTTGATTTATGGTTTTCATTTTAACCCTCAAACTAGTCCTTCCATTATTCTGTTAATTATTTTAATTTGATTTCAGGGTTTATGACACACATATGTTTGTTATGTACGCTATGTTGAATGCAATAGTTTTGCTATAGTATATTTTCAGTTTTGCATGTCCAAAAAAATAAACCAGTAAAATGATGCCTGGGAAATTAGTTCCACATTTCTGTGAGAGGTACTTTTTATGATTCCTTAATGTGACTGTAATGTGTGTATAAGCCATTAACTCCACCAGATCTTAAGTCTGGAAACCTGATTTTTAAAAGGCTTCGTATGTGGGGCTGCGGGATAATGCAAATCCTCATTGGTCTTTGTTTGCATTCACCATATTTTTCTACTTTTTGAAAAGCAATTCATCTCATCTACAAAATGGGATTCTGATAAGCAGGCGGTGAGGGAGAAACAAACTCTCCACACACATACACACACGCACACATACAGAATAGGCCAGGCAGAAGGTGATCAATTAAAGGATTAAGTGTTTTGCAACACATGGACGCATCTGCATTTGGGCCTAATAGCAGGGCCATCAGCTCATTTTCAGGAGTCCTGCCGCCAACTGAAAGCATACTTCTCACATCAAAGCATCCATGTCTGCCTTAGCTTCCTGATGAACAGAGAGAGATGCTAATTTGGTCTCCTTCATGTTTAGTGGTGAAAGACTCCTTCAATTAACTGGATTTCAATGGCAAAAAATGAGTAGGTGGGAGGAAAAAGATGCAAAGAGACACAGCTGGGATAGGCAGCAATCCTCATTAAATTAAAAAGGCCGAGACCATTTGTTTTCAACTGTGCATCTAAGGACTTAACACTAAAAACACAGAACTTCAAAGAGTCCGTGATGGGTTAAATAGAGACTATAATCTAATTAAAATATTACACACAGGTAAATAGTGCTTTGATAATGATCTGAGGGTTCAATTAGTAAAATGGGTGTTTTGTGTGTGAGAGGAATTATTGCTTTCTATACTGCTGCAAAATCTGGGGACCTAATCGAGTGATCATCAGTGTTAGAGTTTTTATCTGATAAAGAAATGAAAACAAATAAATAGAGAACAAATAAAGAGTCAAAGGAGCACACAGTGCCAATGCCTGGGGTCCAACCGGGTGTCCTATAGGATCCAACCAGACTCAGACTACTGACCCACAGGACATGTGGTGGTTTGAAAATTCTATTTTACCTCTGAATCTTTGCATTAAGCTACACCTTTACATTTCAGCCTAAATGATTTGGGCTTGTGTGAAGCAGGGAAGAATGATCAAAACACCTTAAAAATGCAGTTGGTCATCCACTGAATATTTTCTTTGTTAAAATACTTACTGTGGCAACAATCACCACAGTAATGTTTATTTTTACTTGTTCTGACATACTACATATTTCACAATCACAACCGTTTTTCTGTGTAGTTCTATGCACCCCAATGTGTTTTGTTTCAGATCACTGCCTTGTTTTTTGTCTCATCAAACAAAGAATATAGTGTGAAATTGCTGACTTAATTAAGATCAACTCAATTCAGAACAAAGGTTCAATAAAAAAAATGTATAGGAAACTCAACCTTCTAGTCTTTTGGTATTAGTTGGTGGCAGTGATGTCAGTAACTTTGTAACGTAGACCACTTTTTTTTTCCAGTAAGGAGTAATCTCACGCGTTGCTATTTCAAATCCAGGAATCAGATTAAAGTTTCTTATCCAAATCACTGTGCGTAACTATTTTCTGCTGTAATTATTAATTTCATTGTGCATCTTGGGGCGCGACCGCCGTTTCTTTGCAACAGTTATGTCAACAATGGAGGAAAGTGAGAGATGCGCATTTTCCTGCTGGAAAAACAGGATCTATTTTGAGTTTTTGTCGCCAAGGGCGTGAGAATGTGTTGTCATAAGCGGGTTTGGTCTTGTTTTTTTTTTCACTTGCAAATTTGATGAGTCGCAGGTTGCATATTTTCAGCTTGTTTTTGAATGTGAAGTTGCTTATTTGGGCTTGGAAATAAGCAAAAACACATAATAAGCCCCAGAATTTGTCTGACATCCATTTAGTCAGGCCTTCCAGGTCCATCATTTCCCGGATGATCCGTCCTGTTGTGTCTTTGTTAATGTCAAGATAATATATTTCCTGTGAATGATGTCGAGCTTTGTGTTGCCCTCCAGAAAACTGCAAACAACGATTCTAATATGAACAGCGCAATAAATGTGAAAACAGCCATGAATGAATGTGTCCGTAAAGTTGCGCAACTAAATGCCATTATAATCATTAATATTAAGTGTCACAAAACAGTGCAGCGGGCCATCTGAGTTGTGGAGCCGCAGGAGGAGCGCTGTGCTCTGGGCTTTGACAGCAAACACATGGCCATAACAAAGAATTTGGATGCCGGGGCACGGAGTGGGGCTCTATCAGTCAATCAAATTTTATTTGTATAGCACATTTCAGCAGCAAGGCATTTCAAAGTGCTTTACATCATAATAAACACAAAAACTCAAAGTCAGGCAACATAGAATAAACAGTCAAAACATTACATTAAGTCAAGTGCCACATTAAATCTGTAATTGATTACGTTTCAAATACAACTCTAAACAGGTGGGTTTTTAGTCGAGATTTAAAGGAAGTCAGTGTTTCAGCTGTTTTACAGTTTTCTGGAAGTTTGTCCAGATTTGTGATGCATAGAAGCTGAATGCTGCTTCTCCTCATTTGGTTCTGGTTCTGGGGATGCAGAGCAGATCAAAACCAGAACCTAAGAGGTTGATACAACAACAGCAGATCTTTAATGCATTGTGGTGTTAATCTTTTCAGTGATTTATAAACTAACAACAGTATTTTGAAGTCTATTTTTTGAGCTACAGGGAGCCAGTGTAGGAAGTTTAAAATTGGTGTTATATGCTCTATCTTCCTGGTTTTAGTGAGAACAGGTGCAGCAGTGTTCTGGATCAGCTACAGCTGTTTGATTGATTTGTTAGGCAGACCTGTGAAGACGCTGTTGCAGTAATCAATGTGACTAAAGATAAAGTCCTATTTAGAGTTTTCCAGACAATAGTGGACCACACTATTAATACACACTAGTAGTTAATACATTTTAGTAATTTATTAATAACTATAAATCACAAAAGTCCTTTTTTCGTTCTGTTGTAACTGTAACCCTGTCCGTGTGTGATGGCACCTCGCTGCTTCCAAAAACTCTGTGTTGTGTTTTCTTTAAGGCTTGTTATCGGAGAGATTCTTGAGGCAGGAATCGGACACACACGGCGGTTGAGGTCATGGTTCAGATCACTTGACATCGCAGCGACTTCGCCTTCAGAATTCACAGCATATACTGCATGTCACCATAAGTCTTGATATTAAGGGAGTTTTTTTTTGTTTTGTTTACAGATACAGCATATATTAAAAAAAGAAGAAAAAGACAAAATAATACAAAACTAACTACTTGGATATTAAAAGTAACATTTGGCTAAAGTGAGAAGCTGGGGGTCAGTATTGCTTATCTTCAGAATTCACAGCAAATACTGACTTATAATCCCAGCGCAAAGTAACAGAAGCCAAGTACGGACACACTATACCAACTTCCACCAACCAAAGAACAAATCTAACATTTTGGTGGTATCCATTAAACAATCTCCCCTTCAGTTCAAATTTATAAGTAAAGACACATAGCTGATGTTACCATTATAAAATAACTTGCAATTAAGCATTGGCAAAGCTCAATGTAATTTTCACAGGTGGTGGAGCGTTGTTGTTAGCAGCTGCTGAAAGTAACTAAAAAAATTACTTTTAATGTAACTTAATTACATTCCAAATCAAGAAATCAGTAATCTAGCTAAGTTACTTTTCCAAGGAGTAATCAGTAATCCGATTAAAGTTACTTTTTCAAACTATGCCATCACTGGTTGGGGGCAGAGGGTGCAATATGGAAGGAGGGATGAGTGGAGAGTGGTTTTAAACTGCTCTCAGAAGATGATCAGAGTTTACAATCTAACTGTATGCCAACATCATGTCAGCATTTTACTGGCAGATTAAATTAAAAATGTTTAATTACCAAAGACGTTAAAATCAAATTCAATCAATGAAAACGTTTATCCTCTGAAACATCCAGAAACCTCTGACACCTATAATTATAATATTAATTCTAGAAAACTTTTCACTTTGACTTAAAGAACTGTTCATCAATATTGAAATCTAGTTTTACACATTGAAAATCTAACTGCTTGAATAGTTTGCTTAGTGACTACGTATACTTTGTGAATGCAGAGACACTCCTACCTTTGGAAGAAGTGGCAACAACTAAAGTATCAGAAGATATTAGAAGACATTAAACTGACTTCAGCAAACATTTATAAAGTTATTACATTGTAGGAAGTGCCTGCTTATGTATATCTGAAATTCACAAACAAAATTTAGATGTTTTATGTGAAGCCAAAACCCACAATTCCAGTAAATTTCCACTGTTAAAAACTTTTATGCTGTTGCTTTTTTCCAATTTTGTTCCAGAGTATTCATAATCTGATGTAAAATATTTGTTGGGGGAAGGAAGCTCAGGTTCAGTATGTAACTTTTAACAATCAGCCCCAATCAGCTGATCCAGGCTAGATTTGGAAACCCTGCTCCAGTGTTGGTCATCCTTTAGTATTATTTCCTGCTTCGATTGAAAATCCACTTTAGAAAACTGTTTAAGTGTAGAAATGTAGTCTTCCATGTTGACGTCGGGAGAGAGGAGAAAACAATAAATATATTGCTGCACTTGACTTATTTACTGTATGGATAGCTCGTTGCCTCTTACCCTGCAGACACAGAGTCGGAAAACCAATGTCTGGGATCACGAGCGCCCCCTGCCATGAGGCAAGAAAACTGCCTGCCTCACCTCAAATCTGTTCTCTGCCGTTTATGATCGCTTCTCAGAACACGAAACATGTTACACACACAGTTGATGAAAGAAACACAATCAATTATATACATAAGCTCAATTATGGAAAATCAGTTAATATAATGTTTTTTAATCATTTTATTGGGGATGTACAGACAGGAGGAACATGCTCCCATCGAATGGCAGCCAGCGCAATTACCGAGAGGTTGTAACATCAAAGGTGAGACTCAGCTTGCTGTTGCCTCATCAGCTTTGCTTCCAACCATTTGAATGGGTAATTGAAAATTCAGCGATTTTGAAAAAAAAAAAATTGTTTAAGCTAAATGAAAAATAAATACTTTATAGTACAAACCACAGGGTGACAATAGAAATAAATATTATCTTACATTATTTTTTCATGATGACAGGTGAGGCTCTACCTCACCACCATCCCCTGACAAAGTTCCTGAAATTAATGGACTTTTCAGTAATATTCTAATTTATTTAATATGATTGTGTACTTGAGTGCACACACAAACACATCGCTTATATTTTATGCTGGGAATGTCTGCCTTCTGGTCGCTTGGCTGGAGGAAAAGATAACACACTTATCTTATTGTCATCTTACTGATCACCTTTGAATGCACTCTTTGTGGTTTAATTTTCTCAGTACGATGCTGATGAAAGAGCGATGGGAGCCGATTATAAAAGAGGCTTTAATTAGAAGACTTGAGTCTTCTCTTGTTATTTTGTTCAGCAGAGCTTCTACACCAAGTTCAACAAAACTGATGCCTGTAGTCAGTTAGCCCATCAGCATGATTCCCAGGTCAGTCAAGACTAAATTGGTCAAACATGCTCACTGTTTAAAGCTGGGTGTAATAAATTGTATGTTGAATGGAAAGAATTTGAAATCAGTCATTTGGACGCAAGTGTACTGGGCTAAGCATCCAACAGACCTCAAACATCTCAAAAGAGGAGCAGCTCAGACTGACGTCTAATGCTAACAGAAGATGGAGAAGTAAAAGGGGATAATAATGGCCACTACATGTACAATATATATTTTTGTAAGAAAAAAATAAAGGCATTTTGGTATTTATCTTTGGTTAAATCCTTTTTATTTTTCAAGAAATTGATAAAAACAAGACTAGACATGGCTATGGGAATGTTTCTTGATGAAAAATGTCATCTTTAATATGGCATCCTAAGTTTTCATTGCCAACACAATAGTCTCACAGTTTCTTTATGCTCAGCCAGTGTGGAGCCTGGATATTATTAGATGAATACAAATTTGGATTTAGATTAAAGAAAACCATTCCGATAACTGTTCCTCAACATTTCTTCATTTTTCTGTTTTTAGATGTAAAACAATCAAACTGAACAACATTCCTCAGTAGCTTTTACTCCACCTCCCACCAGTGACTAATGCTTTTTAAAATTGACTGTACTCATTTAAAAACACAAAGGACAAGTGTGTTTGTTCAGTTCTGTGGTAGTGTATGTCATCTCTGTCCCACAAATCAACCAGAGCACAGTCATCACGATCAAATTTCTGGAGAAAATTAAAAAAAAAGATAACTTTTGTTGACAACTAATCACACTGCATTCTTCTTCTGAGCTAATTTTCTTGCAGACCAAGTCTGTAGTCTTATTTATTTATTTATTTATTTATTTATTTATTTATTTATTTATTTATTTATTTATTTTATTTTTCAAACGTTCAGTTCAACTTAGTACCATGGTACCAATTTACAAAACTTGTCATCTTAAGACAATTTACAAAAACGTAAATTCAATTCAATCATGCATACATTCCAATTAATCCCAGTTGTCAAACAAGGCAGTCAAGTTAATTTTTTTATTTCAATATGTCAAAATGATATCTATCTAAGAAAACCTGTTAAATCTGACAGGTTTTCTTAGATAGATATCTTTTTCATGGAGTCATGGACTTGATGCATTCACTCCTTCTAGATGATGTAGCAACAGTAGACAATCACTTGGATTGTGACACCATAAATCTAGTGTATGCTATTATGTGTGCTGTTACCACCACTTGTCACATGCATCATTTTATAGTCTGTGAAAACAAGACTAGATGGTTAGGATATTTAATTACTGCACTATGACTGAGCTAGCTAACCATAGCAATCAATGTGTTCTTAATGCTTTTGTTCATAAACATCTGCAGCTCAATAAGACTATGTGTGAGAGGCACCAAATTTATTAGTTAGAATACACTTGAACATGCTTTTACTGTTTATGTGTATTATAGTTCACAGGTACCCGACCCAATTTATTTTGTTTATTATAATAAGTTCATTCTTCATTGTAGTGTGTTCATTCCTTCAGAACTTGGTTTTGTGTCTTGATCCTTGGTACTGATATTTCCTATATGTCATTGAATGCGACTGTTTTCAATGACGTTCCTCGAACGTGCCTTTTTGCGAGGCAGTGAACTGTTTCATTCTGCTGAGGAGCGTTAGGCACCGAGTGTGACAAGCTGAGTATTTAAAGATTTAAAGAAAGTCAGTTTAAACCGTCACTTTTGCAGTAACTTGTGTTTTACAGGCAGCATTGAAGTAAGTTCTAACTGCAGAGGAGAGTGAGGTCTTTAACGGCCTTCCTGAAGATTTTCTTTGATTTTGATGTGGCATCGGCCATTTTACACACAATAAACAGCTGAGGTTAGCAGTGCATCAAGAGCCAAAACAGAGAGACCAGCTCAGCATTGGGATGCCCTTTGGGGACTCACTAAACAGATGTGTACTAACCACATCAACAAGGTTAGTCATTCAACATTAAACATTATGATGGATGTATGGAAAAGGCAATGCTGCTGCAGTAATGGAAAGCTACTCCTTACCATTACTGGAAGTTTTGTTCAAATCTGGTTTCATCTATCAGAAAAATGAAATCTACAGTCCCTGTACTCAGCAGTTTTTCTATTTTTATCCACTCAGCACATAATTGCCATCGTTAGACACTCACTGTAGAAAAATACTGTAAACTTATGGAATTTAAAAATCAAGTAGTAGCTTGAGTCCACAGCTCAGGTGAAGGATTCTGTCAATTATCATGTATTAGTAATGAAAATCCACAAATCTGACCTGTATGGAAGGTTGAAAGAAAAAAGTAATTATTTGAAGAGAGGATCACAACATTCAGGTTGAAGAATGTGCAAAAACATTATGTGGAACAGAAAACCACCATGCTGTGTGAAACATGACTGAGGGCATGCTTCCCTTCAGTAGAGTGCAGGGCAGCTGATCAGAGCTGATGGGAAGATGAACACAGCTAAATAAAGGATGAATAGCTCGAGACTAGGGCAGATGTTCAACTTCCATCAGGACAACACTCAACATACAACAATAATATAATGGTTTATATTAAAGTATATTCATGTGCTAGAAGGGCCCAGTCAATGTGCAAACCTGAATTAAAATGAAAATTTGGGAAAAGACTTATTAGTCTATTGTTTTTTGTTTAGCAACATTTCATATGTAAAATGTCACTACAGAAATATCCCTTGCCTCTTTTGCTTTGCTCATGTCATGCTGCTTCCACTCATGCTGTGCCCTCGCGCACACAGGCAGGTTCACATGCTGCACCTGTAGGCCTTGTTTCAGTCTGCTACACCCTGAGTAAAAAGCTCCAGCGTCCAAGTAATTCCTCCCAGCACCTGCCTGACTCTCTAAGCAGCACCTCTCTGAGTTCACAAACCACAAAGTGGTGCAACATTTCTCCTGTTATCCAGCTTTAGCACATATTCATGAACATGTGGCTTTAGCACATGTTCATACTCTGTCCAATGCTTCTTGCATAGTTATAAAATTCACAATTTTATGACAACATCTGAGCAAATAGCTACTTGGAACACACTATGAGTGAATAATATGAGCACCACAGTGTATGTGCTTTTGTCTGTGTGTAAGATTCGAGATATATGGGTGCACGAATTAAACAAGTTGTCCCAGACAAAGGGGAGCTAATCATTCTAGACTGAACTGGATGCTCTTCAGAGGGAGGATTGTAGTTTCCATCAGGCATTGGAAATTGGCACAATGGGATGCCTTTCTTTCAAAGCTTTCCCCTCTCCATCAAGTCATCCTCATCTGCTTTTATTCTTAGGCACCGCAAGCAGATTGCTTTTCAAACTGAGCCTATAATCTTGTCAGACACGATGCTAGCAGGGTGGGAAACATGAGAGGTTAAGGTTGATGAATGAGAGGCTATGGAAGGCTTCTAACACTAAGCAGAGAGCCATACTTTTAGAATTGTTTTTCTAGATCAATTATTTTCTCTTTTTCTACCAGAAGCTTTCACCAGAAAATGAGCCTAAAGGTATAAACATAGAGCACACCCTCTTTACTTGTGTTGTGTCTGTTATAGGAGATTAAAGGTTGTTTCAGTGCTGACATCAAATCACTTTGAATTAAGAACGTTGTTAGCGCTAACTAATAGCAACATTGCTGAGTCACTTTCTTGTGAGGACCCAACTGAACAGCTCAGCTAAACCAGGGCAACGAGTAATTCTAAATCATTAGATGCAAATCTGTAATCTTTTGTGGCCCCAGGCTTCTCTGGCTACATCTTTCCTAATCACTTCATCTTCTAACACAACTTTAAATGGCTTTTCAAACTCTACAACTTGTAGATTTATATACTGATTATCTTATAGTGATTAGGCATTTTTGGGAGCTAGACAATTAACTTGATGCTGTGGGCCCTCAGTGATCAGAACTCTCTGACTGGATTAAGAAGTCCCCATATGGAGACAGCTGAAAGGAGGATTTAGGATTTCAAAGGACCAGTTATTTGTGTAACCTCTCTTATATATTTACAAACGTGTCCCTTTTTTTTGTAGACATTACTCAACTGCTTCACCAATTAATAATAACCAATTTTCTGAGTGCTCTGTTTCCTTCAGGATAAATACAGTGGTTAGGATAAGAGTAAATACTCTTCTCTGTGCAGAAACAAAATGTGTAGACAGAATACAAAACTTTTCTTAGAGCAAAAGAAAAAATCTTTTGCAAAAATATTTTTACTCTAGAATATTGAGTTTTTACCCTTGCTGACCTCTTCATTCAACATGTCTACTGAAATGATCAAAATGCAAAACTAGCTCATCTGCCTCATAGTTCAGCATATCAGAATAGTCAGAGAGGGATCATAACAAGCTGTGTCAGATTCTGGGTGGGGGTGGTCTTCCATTGAGTGGTAGAAGTAGCTTTTTGTATATTCTTTTAATATACAAAAGCAGACAGACAGAACCAAAACACTGTCTACCTTCTCAGAACACAGTCAAAGTTACTCCAAGTGTGGGTTGGACACCATTTGGGACAGATGTTGTGTGGTTGTTGCTCACACAACCTTCAGTTTGGCCATTGGACTGTGGCTGAAAGCCAGAAATGAGTCACAGTTTGGCATCTAAAGCAAAGCAAAAAGATTTCCAAACCCGAGAAGTAAATTGTGGACTACAGTCTGAGAGGATCTCTTGAGGTATGCCAAGCAGACGGAAAACGTGTTTGATGAGGAGTTGGGTGGACTGAAAGGATATGGGCACATTCATCTGAGAGGAAATGTTAAAAGCATGGTCTATGATGGTGGAAATGGTGGTTATATCTTTGGAGATGGGGTCTCCAAAGGCATAACCTAAAGTCTATGGCAATTGTTGTTGTTGTGACATCCCCCCCTTCTTTCTCTAATCACTCACTCCCTACTTCCTCTTCTGAGAGGGGAGATGTGCTTCCAGCTCTCTGTCTAACGGGTAAATTGAGTTTCCTAAATCTGCTGGGATTTACCCTGCCCAGAACTGAAGTAAACTCTGTTTAAATTGGTTTCGAGAGAAGATTCGCCTGGTACTGACGACCTCCTTCCAGGTGTCCCACCCTTCTTCCCCCTGTGAATTAGCCAGACTGAGTAGCCTGCAGCCAACTAGTTTCCCAGGGCTCACCTGTTAACGGTCGCTCTTCCTCTGTTTTTACAACTTGCACTTGTTACTGAACCAGGTTAGTTTTAGTGACTCTGGCGAGTCCCAAGGATGTTGTTTAACATATAGTTTTGGGCTAAAAGCAACCA
>CAEFZX010003785.1:0-47170 GCA_903066825.1 Alfaro cultratus | reverse complement strand
TATATACTGCAATAATACTGGTTTGGTTTTAAATGATTTATGTAATTCCTTGAACTGTTCACGCGAATATAAGGAGCTTTCGTTGCTCTGCAGCCATAATCACACTTTGAAACCGGTTGCTCCAGGTTTCACTTCCAGCAATTAAAGAATTATGAACCGTCGGCGAGTCTGGGCCGCGGCTATTTGACGGCGATTAGGATTCAATTAGAAAGTGTTTATAATGGCGGCTCTGTGCGGGGGTAAACAGGCAGCTATTTCAGAAATGCGTTAATCCCTCATCTTGTGACGATAATTAGCGAGTTTGATCCCCCGGGCGGGTCACCGGGCAGGTTTAGCTTCTGCTTTCATCTGCCAAGTAAAAAAGGAGAGAGAGAGAGAGAGAGAGAGAGAGAGAGAGAGAGAGAGAGGAGAGGAGAGGAGAGGAGAGGAGAGGAGAGGATCGGACAGNGTGTTTGTTGTGTTTTGTTTTTTTTGTTTTTGTTTTGTTCTGGTGGGGGGTGTTGTGTGTTTGTTTGTTTTTTTTTTTGGGGGGGGGGGCCCCCCCCCCCCCCCCGCCCCGCCGTGGCGAGGAGAGGAGAGGAGAGGAGAGGAGAGGATCCAACATTCAGGAGTTTTTCCAATGAAACACAAAGTGTTACAATGTAAACTTATTTTATTTCTAGATTTATATCAAAGGTTCTTGCAAGTGAAACACACATCGGTGAGTTAAGTTCCAACTAGTTTTTAAAAATGTATTTTCATGACAAACTGTGTTTCGATTAGACGATTTTACTCATTCGGTTTAAATACTCACAGAAATAAATTCATTTTTAGCTGTTCTCTGTGTTCTATGAACTTAAACTCCAGAGGCGAAAGATAACATCTCATAATGTTTTAATATCACATTTAATAATGTAAATATCTTTTGAAATTGTGGAGTTAAAAACAACCTAACTGAACCAGTAATTTCGGTTTTTAATCCAAAAAGTAGGTGGGTTAAATTAAATTATTTTAAAATCAAATGAACTATTTTTTAATCTAAAATGGCAGAAGTGTTGCCAAGGTCTAAAGCAGTCTTCCTCATATTTTTGTGTAGCTTTGATTTTAATTCCTAAATAAAATTCATTATAAACTCACACAGATACACCATGTTAATTTGCAACTAGAAAAAAATCATATTATAGAAATTAATATAGCTTCTGAGCATTTGTGTTTTTGACCAATTCAGGAATGGCATAAATAGTTACTTGCTTTAACTAAAGAGCAAATAAAAGTCTGACGAAGTCTGATGAAGTTGCTTTTAGTGGGAACTGCAGTAATGCAGCTGTACATCCAGTGTCATTTCGCCATCTGAGTATTTGAGCATTTTAGTTCGAGGAAGAGGTTTGGTGAAGTCTGACTGGGTCGCCGTGAAGTTCAAAATCTTCAAATTAGATCAGAATGATTTGTTAAACTATACCCAACTTCTTCCCCTGAAATCCTAAGCCTGACAGAACCAAGCAAGAAATGACTCAGCAGTTTTTAGAGTTTATTTACAATTTCTGAATCCAGAATCATGTTTTCTGCTCAATCTGAACTATCATTGTTTCTTTCTTTCAGCGGATCATTTGTTGGTTTGTCCTTCAGGGGAAAAAGCAACAACCATTGCAAACTGACATTTACAATAAATTCAACATTTGCCTCAATAATTCACAAGAGCCAAAGTCAATGTAACACATTTCTCTCATGGTGCAACACATGATGCAAAAATATGCAGCTAAGAACTCTGGGAAATAGTTTCCATTCCCTTTCCTTCTTTCAGTTGTCTAAAAAACATAATTTTCTCGACTCTTGGCGATACGACAAAACTACTAAAAAACATTAACACAACATACTACTGCAAGCTCATCTTTCACGAACTCACATATTTCAGTTCAAAATTTAAAACGTCCGAGATTTCTTTGCCTTAAAGAGCAGAAGTTAATAGACACAACAAAAAGTGGCTCAAATATTTTGCCATGTAGAACGGATTAAAGTTACAAGAAAGTCAAAAAGTGAGTGAGTGAAAAAACACACACTCGCGCTCTTGTAAACAAACTTTCGAGTCTGAATGCTTTGACTGCAGCTGGGAGGGACTGCCGCCTGAGGACTGGGCCTTTCAGTAGTTATGGATCGGAAATGGGTCCATTTTTTCACTGCTGGTTGAAAACAGAAAGAAAATCACATGCTATGATGTCAAAACCTCCAAAAGTCGACAATAAACAGCTAGAAAAGCTAGTAAATTTGTTGCTGGTCTTTTTTTTCTTCTTAGGGGTCTGAATAATTCACCTAATATTGTGACAAAGTTGGTAACCCTGTCTGAAGTAACATCTTCCATTAGACTTGAATGACAATGTTTTAGTCTAATGTGTTAGAAAATGTATTTTAGTCACTAATAATCACTACATTTACAACTTTATATTGTCGCTTTCCTAAAACAATGTTTTACCCAAAAGTGATTGAGGAAAAAAAGAAATAAATCACCACCTCTTTCTTTCCAAGATATGCTTTAGGCAAAAATATAATTTTTGACAAGAAAAAAAAAACGTAGGATATTATTTTAGAAAATTTTCCATTTCTTTTGCCTTTTTCCATCTGGACCCTTAAAGAAAAAACAGAACAAAGTTAAACAATTCAGACATGCAGTCCAAGAAGTTGTCTACATTCTTTCATTAAGTGAGACATATATTTATAGATCACAACAAACAGGACTCCTATTATTGAAGTGTGGCTCTTTAAACACAATCATGAAAAAAAAAAAAAATAATAATAATTAGAAAGTCTTTAAAATCCAACCATCCCAAAGATAAAACAGGCATGTCTGTCACGCAGACAATAATTGCCGTAATAAAGTGAATTGTGGCGTTTGACAGGGAGGACGCGCAGTTGTTATGATACAGATATGAACCGCGGAGGAAGTGAAGTGAGGAGGAGGAGGAGGATGATGGGGTGGGGGAGTTTAGCAGAGCGACCAAACCGAGCGGAATGATGCGTGGCGCGCGCCCTCGGCACACCATGCGAGAGCTCAGATATTATTTTTCCATAATTCTGCATGATAAAATTTCATTGTCTATTAAGTAATCCCACAAATGAGATCCTTTATGAGGCTATAATGAGACCTAATTGCCAGGACTAGTGGAGCCACGTGGAAGGATTTAGGAGGCATTAAGCCGTCGGGTACTGAGCACAGGCTGTTACCTAGCCATTACTTTCATAATTCAAGGAGAAAATTAGTCCATTTAAGGAGAAAAAAACCCTTTGATTCCCTTTCTTCTGCTCAAGTTGACAGGACTACAGTCTCGCTTTTTTTCCCCTCTCCCTCTTAAGATGCCTGCACACCAAATGAGGCTTGTGAACTATCGCTCACTGCTTAAATGTTAAATAATAATAAAAAAATTTTTTTTTAAAAAACACACCCATCCTCTCAGTTCGCCTGTTCTTTCCCCTCCACTGCTGTGCACCCTTCAGTGCAGCGGTTCCCCTTCACTATTCAGTGCCTTTTCAAACCCCATTGATGGGCAATTAATCACTGGCCCTATTCAGAAACTTACAAATTTAAGTTGAATGGGGGAATATGATGCAAAGCTTGCTCTTCTTCTTGAGCATTTGGGAGTTTACACAGAAACACTGTATCTTGATGGACATTAGAGGTGGCTTATGGCGTCTCTAAAAGGAGTAAAGTTGTCAAAGTGCATCGCTGAAGCCCAACACTCATTCACGTTGCCTTTCAGAAAGCCATTCAAGTTTTTGTTCCACAAGTGTCATTATAAATGCAGTTATATATATTTGTCTTCTTTACACACTTTGCATTGTTTTGGAGAGGATGATTTGCTCCTGCATTAGTCTCCAGGCAACACGCACTCAAGAGATCCATGAAACCCTCCGTGTGCGTTTAAGTGGCGATGGGGGGAAATGAACAATGATCCCATGGACGGCGTAATGTCACGCAATGACTTTTCATTAGCAATTATCTGTTTGATGTGAACAGCAGCTGCAGCGGCTTCTCCCCGTTTCGGGGTCCCGCCAGGAGAAAAGGGAAAGGGGCAGAGAAAAGGAGAGAGTGGTCTCTGAAAGGCATCCTGCAGGAGTCAGGGGGAGCTCCGTGAGTGTGGAATTTAATTTATATCCCAATGAATAATTGGGTTTGTATGCAAAACCGAGTTGGAAGTAATCACACGTTAAACACTGTGTGACAGCATGGAGAGGGAAAAACAAAACCTCCCCCCCCCATTATTGTCTCCCGCCAGGAGTTTTTGAGGATCTTGGGATCAATAAACAGCACAGGATTTTCCTTAGTGTTTTGTCACGGAAATATCCTTTAAATCTATCCACAAACAGTTCTAGTGATTGGACTCAGACGTCATTAAGAGGACCCGAAGCCCCATCGGCCCTTTAGAAAACTAAAGTGACAGCCTCAGTGGAAGAAGAGGTTCCCGAACAAAGCCAACGAGGGCCCTGTTGATGGCCTATAGAGATGTCCTGCACCGGGCTCCCTCTAATTAGAGAGACGCTCCTCGGTCTCACAGAGCCGCTCAGACCAGACACTCCAGACTTAAGTGTGTGTGTGTGTGTGTGTGCGTGTGTGTGTATGTCCGGCGTCCAAACGAGAGCGCCTGGACGTCCACACTCATACCAAGCTGCGCTCCGAGGCTCACACAATCAAGGAGCGCCGAAAACGAGATAAACACCGACTGATTGCGACACTAAAGTTCACTGAGAAACATCTTTATTGGAGCTCATTTGTTAGAGCTCCGATTCGTTCCCATCTCTCCTTTCTTGTTTCCGAAAGACTGAGCAAACGCCATTAGAGAGAGACGGCTCAAGAAAGAAAGAAGAAAAAAAAAAAAACACCCTTACTCCAATCTGCTCTTGCTTGAGTTGTCAAATAGTCTTGAATTTGCGTCCATATTGTAAATAAGAGGCTGTGACCATTGTTGTTCACTTTGCGGCGCGTCTCTGGTTCTCAGCTGTGAGGGCTCGTTAGTCGTATGGGGCCCTCACTGGTTTCCAAGAAGCATCAAGATGTTGTTTCGTTTCGCTCATGATAGGCCTTTTAGGGAAATTACTTGGCCTCAGGCTGATGCCTGCAAACTTTGTCAGAAGAGTCTTCGCCAAAAAACAGAAAATGCTAAAGCAAATTGAGCCAAGCCTGGAATATTCTCACCCTTTCACCTGACTCCCAGTTAAACCTGAATTTAGTCAGAGTGACTGGCAGGAGCCCCCTGAGTTCACCAGCACCAGCTCATTTAAAAAAAAAGAAAAAAAAAAGAGGGGATATTGTAGCCTCTTTTTCTCCCGGTTGAAAGGGGTGGGAAATCCCTGAGATTGAGCTTGTGTGCTGGAGCGGAAGCGGGCTGGAATGTGTGTCCGGACCGCGTCTTTTGTCGCCTGCCAAGCCCATGAATGGACGTGGGCCGCAGTCGTCTTCTGTCTTCTGTTTGTTGGCTTGCGAAGGAGCAAACAAACGCAAAAGTGTTTCATCTCTACGTCGGCGGCACCTTTTCACACCTTGTCAGTCACTCGGCTCCTGCCCCACTATATGCTGAGAGTTTGCTCTATGTTCATTTTCCTAATTAAATCTTTATTCTAATGAGATTAGTGAACGACCCTGAACTGATTGTTTTACCAGCCTCCTGCTTATCCTGTGTGGATAATTGACATGACGCCACCTGTCAATCATTCTAGAGTGTTTGTCAGCAACTGACCAATCGCCGGTCGCTATGTGTCCCAAAGTACACGCCCTTCATCTGGAGGAACTGAACCTCGGACAACATTGTCGAGTTTGTCATTACTAACACTCTGTGATCATGAAGATTTTGAGGAAAATAAGAGGAAGTCACAGTCAAACGTTGTCAGTGGGGAACATGATACCCAGAGAGTTTAGAGGGCAGAATACATTTTATTCAAAGACCCAAATGGGGAATGAATGCAAGAAATAGATCAAGACCTGAAGCCGACCTCATGTCCAGTTGAATGAAATTGTGATCGACAGCAACTACCGCATGTTCATCAGCTCCAAGGTAACTGGCAATAAACATCCCAATTATGGTCATAGCGTCACTTATTGAAAGTCAACTCAAAGATCAATAGTGAAGGTTGCTGTGCTTAATTTTTTTTTTTTTGTGCGTGAATTCCAGTGGCTCCAACTCTATGGAACCGTGAAAACGTGCTGCAGTAACTGCAACCTTTTTATGCTAATGTGCATTTATAAGCATTTTCCTGAAGGCAGATTTTCACAAGCTGGTATTATTTAAGTCATTAATTACCCGTTTTGTACGTGCAAAATGCGCCCAACAACTTTCACACTCATGCAATTCTCATTCGTCCTCTGGCTGCGAAAGACCTGGGCTTTGACATGGATTTCTCTATTGTTTCCCGCAAATATCTTTACAGACATGATGCACAACTCGTTGGAGAATATTCTTGCCTGTCGTCTTTGCCTCAGTGTTGGCTGAAGAGGCAAAAATGACTCAAAAATGTTTTGGGTAATATACTGAGTTCCACTACCTCTGCCATTATAACACTATTTGTTTGTGGGAGGTTTGCTCTGCATCTGCATGGGGGAAGAACTGGCATCAAGTCAATTCATAAGTGCAAAAGCACACAACTGTTCCACATTTTATCAAGGTTTTACCACTCTGATAGACCAGTTCAAAGCAGAAAAAATATTAAGTGGAGGGAAAATTCTAAAAGGTTTGCAAATATCTGAGGATCATGTTTTGCTCGTTTGGTAAGAAAGAGTTAAGATCATTGACACTAATTTTCAATTAGATTTAGATTTGTACTTCAACTGGGCCGTTTTAGCACTGAATATATTTCTGATCTATTCAATTTTGTTTGATCTCTGGCTGTATTAGTGTGAACTTTCACCCAAGTGTTGTGTCTTTTCCACCTTATAACAAGTTTGTTTTTTGGGGGATTTTTTTTTTCAGGATTTCTATATGTTTAGCTTCGTCCTTTTTCCCCAACAACAAACTTTCCTGTGCCAGTTGATCAATCCTGGCAACATGTTGCTGCTGACCACCGACCTCCAACATGGGGATGGCTTTTCCAGGGTAATGCGATGTGTAACACACATGCATGTTGGCTCAGAGTTCACTTGTGGTCACATTTGACAATCTTCTTTGTTTGCTGGGTCTCAGGAACACGGTAAACAAGACTTTATTTCAACAATGGCTTTTCTGTCACTCGTCCATTGGAGCCATATTTGTTGAAAGGGAGATTAAATAGCGGTTCTGTGAACAGAACCAAACCTGGTGAAGCAGCATTCAGCTTCTACGCACTACAAATCTGGAACAAACTTCCAGAAAACTGCAAAACAGCTGAAACACAGTACCTTTCAATCAAGACTAAACACACACCTTAGAGTTGCCTTTGAACCATAATAAATGAGCACATCTGCGTTGCTTTACAAAGTTTTTCTCAGGTTAAATATTGATCAGGAAAAGAAAGCCTCTTGTTGGCTGGAGTTTGTCATTATGTTGATTTTCCTCGCTGCGTCTCAGACAGCTTGTCGCTTTTCCCTACAAGACAGTTTTCACATGAGTCACCTCCTAATTGAGATATTTTCCTTGCTTTCCCATCCATTATGCTCAAAATGGAAACCGCGTGGATGTTTATAGAGAGGCTGAGTCTGTGCGGACTGCATTCACAGCCTGCTTTAGTTTACATCACTGCTACAGCTGCTGTCATTTTCATACTTGTATAACACCCCTCTGTTCTTCCTTCCTGTCTTCCTATGAGAACACAAGCTTCATCTTATGTTACTCTGAGCAGATTGTCAGATGATTGTGAGAGTGTTACTAGAGTTTAGAACAGGTAATGATTCACTGCCTTTGGGAGAACCAAAATATTCCTTCTAGCGGCTAAAACATTGCAGAAAACATAATATCATTTTGTAGAAATTTTATCGTCCTGTTTTTCAGAGACCATACCTTTCGTAATGTTGCACCAGCAGCAGTTCTGAACCTTGTTGCGTTTCAATTTTTGACAATTTGAGAGAGCAGAATAGGAAGGGTGAAGCTGTCTGGTGTGTAATGTCTTACAGGAATAGTGAGAGGCTCAAATCAAATGAATAGCAATTGATCTATCAACGTTTTTCCCAGCAGTGGACCATGAAAACATTAGCAGAATGTGGAACTATGAGGCAAAATCTCGTTGCTTAATCTAAATTAAAGAAAAGAAAAAAATGTGTCTGATCTTTCCCAAAAAGCACATTTAGGTTGAAAATAATAAGGCAGTGAAAATTGTTCTTTTGCTTTGATTTAGTTCAAGTAACAAGTAACAGAAAACAGACGTCACAGTGTCCTTCTGACTACTATTATTTTGTGTGATTTTCTCAATAACATCTCGTTATCAAGAGAAAGCAAAAGATTTTCTTCAATTAGATCATTTTCTCACTATCACGAGCTGACAAAAGTCATTTTCTCATCATATAATCAGATGTTTGCCTCTGCAAATTTGCTTTGTTTTTATAGCTCCCAACACGAGTCTGATGCTTAATGCTGCAGAACTCAACAAATTTCACAAAAAAGTAAAACAAATAAGCTAATCTGATGTTTTCTCAATTCTGTGCACTGCATGTTTCAAAATAAATCTTACTGATTTAACACAATGTAAGACGTCCCATTAAAGAAGAATGAAATATAAAATTCTTAATAGAAATCAACTTCTTTTACTTTTCTTTTCGAAATACGAAGTTCCTCTGTGCATTTTCATCCACTGCGTCCACAGACTTCTAGATACAAATGTATATTTTTAATTTCTGAGCTGCTGCCTCCATTTGTGCTTCAGTTGTGTGTGTTTGGATGAACTTTGTCCTTGTTCTCCTCTCAGTTGTTTTGTAGAATGTTACATACATAGCGGAAGATGCTTAAGATGTTTGATGGTCAGTTTTTGTTGGTCCATCATAAATGTTGAAACGTTTAAAGCCTTGAATTTGAAAACAGAAACAAGTGATACACATCTCTGGGCATTGTGCTAATCTCCTGCCTTTGGACCAAAGCGAGTTGATATAAATGTAACAAGCACTCAGTTGGCTCTGTTTGTGTTTCCAAGTGGAGTGGGGCTTCCTTTTGAGCGCACAGAGACGGCCAGCTGAGGTCAGGGCCAAGAACTGCTGCTGCTGCTGCTGCTGCTGCTGCTGCGGTCTCCACCGTCCCGGCTCTGAGCACCGCCAGATGAAAGCAGAGACTGTTTGTGAGCCGTCTGAGCTTTTTGTGTGTGTGTGTGTGTTTGCGCAGTCACAACCTAGAAAAGGGGGTCGATGGGGAGGTTTGGGGGGCAACTAACCAGGATTTGTATGCAGAATACATCGCTCAGGCACCCCCTCTGGTCCACTCTGTGTCCTCTCACCTGCCCGCTGCAGTAAATCACGCAGCTATCAAGTGAAGCGTGTTGATGGGTGGCGGGCGAGAGCTTCCCTGCACCTGCCGTGGCGGCTGCGTTTGCTATCAGAGATGCTGGCAAACATGATAATAAAAGAGCCAAAAAAAACCTTGTGACTGTTTTCACTTTCTTGTTTTTCCTCTACTTAAATGTTATTTTTGCCTTCATACGATCCAATTAAAAGTCTAGGTGAGTGGGTTTTTATCTTTAACCGCCCTGAGTGTGTGCACTGGTCTCTCTCTCTCTCTCTCTGGGTGAGTGTGTGTGTGTGTGTGTGTGTGTGTGTTGGCTGTGGTGACTGAAGAATTGAATTGAGGCAGTTTGGTGTCAAACAGGAGGTCTGCAGATGCCCGTCCGGCTGAGAGCTGCAAGGTCCCCCTCCTTTTGACAAAGTATCTATTCAGAGTCAATGAGCTGGGTCAAAGCCTGCACGTCGGGCTGCAGCTCGGCCCAGCACCGGGGCGGTCCGAGAGGTCAGCCTCATTCACGCAACGCTGTCATGCAAATGAACCCACCCACGCTTAAACAACTCTTGGAATTTTTATGTCTGCTCTTTGGCCTTTTCTCTCTCTCCCTCTCTCTCAATTTCTCCCTTTTTCTCCCCACTTTTCCCTCTCTCCAATCTCTGCCTCTTCTCCCTTCTCTCCCCCTGTTATTCACAAAGTCATTGACGAGACATTCAAAGCTTTTTAAATTGACCAGCGTCATTGTCCCCCGCAGTAAAGTGGGAGGGCGGAGGAGGGAGACGGAGACGGAGGGAAAAGCGTAAAGAGGAGTGGGCTTAAATATACTCCGCTCCGAAAGCAGTTAGATCATGTTCTTTTCATGGTCCGATTAGAATCAAATCGATCCCACCCCGCCCCTCCTGACACTCCAGGGTTTGAAGAGGATCGACCGAACAAAGATTTCTCAGCTCAGACAGGAAGAATGAATGACTGATCCTGAATGCTAAACACGCTCTTAAAAGTGTCATTCTGCGGCGGGACAATGACCAAGAGAGTAAATTTGTTTTCACTGTGGATGTGAGATGTTAGTGTGGATGAAGAAAAGTTGGTGACGGATTATCTATAGATATTTGTGAGCTGCATCACAAAATTGGAAGTTTTATTTTTACTTCTTTAAACTTCAAGTTGAGAAAAAAGTACTTTTCTTTTTAAAGAAAGGTGCATCATTAGCAATGTCCTCTGAAGTGTGATGGAGGGCGGCGGTCAAACACGAGGATCCACTTCAGAGCGGTGAATGCGAGAGGAGCTTTTGTTTGTGCCGACAACCTTCCTGCACCTGCTGCGTTCAAATGAAATCCAGCCATCAACAGTTTAGCATGACCACCAAAAATGTAACTCGGTTTGCCTAATTCTACGATGTCGATGTTTTTCCTTGCGGTTCCATTCAAAACGACGCATTTTACAAAAAAATAATAACTAAAATCTCATGGGAAAAGCAGGACTTACAGATTGTTTTCTTTAGACATCTGAAGATTTTGAGATGTATTATAGATGAAAAGTAGGAAAATATCTTTTTTTCGAAGCACATTCAGAAACTAACCCTAAAGTGACCAAATATTAGTGGCATTGTAATTATTAGAGCTCACAGAAACCGAAGCAGTTTACTGCAGTGTGTTTTGTTTCTATTTCATATAAATTAATAACGCTAAACAGAATTTTAAATAGTACTGAAAATGACCTTTAAATGACCTTTATATGTTAAAATATATGAGTGACTACAGTTTGTCACATAGAAAACTTTTTTGGAGGTTATTCAATATTAGCCATTAAAATATACATATATTTTTAATCAAGATTGTTAGTTTTTTAATGTCCAATAATGTTTAAATACTAACATGAAAAAACTTTGTTGTATAAAACAAAATCCACCTTTTCATTAGAATTTAATGAGAAGTTTTGTTCGCTGTTATTAGTCTGTGTTCAGCATCGACTGCCTTAAACTTATTAATATGCTCTTTACTTCATTAAATTAGCCAATTAATTTGATCAAAATGACCCAAATCTTGTTTAATTAATGATTGTCGAATATTTGTTTAGATTTTTATACAAATTTACCTAAATAAAAGGCCTGCAAATTTTTGCTGCAGTTATACTGGTTTAATAAAACTGTTTATTTTCTCAGGGCGTAAATTCCCTGTGAAATGGACACACGTTCAACTCATTGTGCTACAGTAACGCACAAAAAATTACCGCGATTTTTGCAGACTGTTTTGCACTATAACTAAGGAACCACCTTGCAATTTAATACCTCAATATTAAATATGTAAATAAGTTTTGCAGGAGGGACTTGGGGGCCATAGCAACGTGTTTTACCTGATTGAAAGGACACCTGGCCCCAACAAATGGCTGTCAGCTAAAACAAGTAGCAGGGGGAGGATGGATGTCTTTGAAGGAGGTAAATGGAAGCATTTATTTGACCAAAGTCCTGCCCAAACTACACCATTAATATTTAGCAGCAAGAAAACAAATAAAAAACATGTCTTTGTTTATTTATGCTATATCCTTCCTTTAAAAAGACGATTGCATTGGAAGTGATGTACAGAATTGAATCGCTGCTATTAATTTCATAAAAGTTAGTTGTCCAAAAAACTGAATCCAATTCTCATATATTGATTAAATATTGCTTTATCGATGACATGCAGTTGTTCATATCCGCTGCCGACTCCTCCGATTCACTTTCACAGGTGGAGCTTTCGCTGCTATGCTTCACTTGAAATCTATACCAAGTAAGCAAAAGCTTCTAGAATAACTAAATGTTTAAATTGAGGTCAAAATAATCCTCCATTTTGAGTTGGGTTTTTGTTTTTTTGTATATTTGTACTTTGGATACCAAAGAGTCGGCGCCTCGCCAGTTAAGAGCCTAACTTCATGTCACTGATGAAGAAATATTTAATCAACAAGAATTGGCTCTCGTATGATTTTTCTTATTAAAACTGAAAATAATGTGTGATCTCACCGTCATTTTTATGTGGAGTTGATGCGCCTGTACAAATATCTCCATCACTTTGTTGTAAAAATCCTTATTGTTAGCCTTCACTTTCAAAAATGTGGCTGCATTCATGAAGAAAATCCCCAAGCAGAAGAATAATTCTGGATAAGTTTCTAGTCTCTTCAATCCGTAGAAGAAGAGCAGCTGTTGCTCATTGTGCACATGTGCCTCAGCACTGCCCCCTTTCTGTGGGCGCTGATACTTTCTGCCACGCCAGGCACATTTTAAACTGCATATTTAAAGCCAATGTCACACGAATTCATGAATTATATCAGGCAAACTACTGAAGAGGATTAGAGCCACAGGAAAAAATATAACTTTTTTATTTTACTTGTCATGATGTCCTGTCTTAACATCACTGCAAAGTTATTTTTTTGCTAAATGAACATGTGAAAACTAGGAGTTTAGACATCTTTTTTTTATTCCAGGAGTAATACAATGGAGGTTTAGCAAAAGTTAAGTCCAGGGCTGACAATGCATGTGGCTGGAATGAAAATAGCCTAAATTGATGTTTTATTTTACTGAAGAAAAATGCAAGAGTCATGGATATGGATGTTTTAAACGTAAGTTGGTTTTTTTTTGGTCTCTTCAGGTTCCAGATCTTCAGTATTTTTAAGAACAAATAACAAAATGTAATTATGTCAGAAGTTTTCTTAAGTCAACAAGAGCTAACTGCTAGACAAATCCTGAACCTGAACTCCTCTTGGTCTATAAATTCATGTTGGCCACACTAAAACCAGAAAGTCTTGTACAGCAGCAGCCAGACGTACAAAATACTTCACTTCCAAACTGTATAAATGTTTGTAAAAGCATCTGGAAAAGATGCAACACTGCAGCCATGATAGATATAGGGTTTATATAAATCTCTCAGTGTAAACATGGTATAACTTCACTGAAGAACTGGGACAAGTCTGTGCTGTATACAGTTTAGGATTCCATCAGAAAGTGTTAAAAAGTGAATTCTTCATGTTGTCTAAAGGGGGAGATGGCAAGGCATTGAAGTAAACGGATAAACGTCACTAAACAGACCCCATTTTGTCACTTTGCAGCAACAAACTTGAATGTAATTTATTTAGATTTGACATGACAGTTAAACATAAAGATGAACATAATAGTTAAGTCAAAGAAAAATTCTGAAACTTAGTATCGTTTTATTAACAATTACATGAATCATCCCCTAGTCATTTAATCGTCTTTAATCTTCCACTTTTTTTATCTGACTGGGCAGCTTCATACCTCCAGCTCTGCCTGCTGTCTGTCGGACAGGGAAATAAATCATAGCAGATCTCACTTGGAGCTATTCTTCTGACACTTAAAAAAGATAAAAAATAATAAGATAAAACAAGACGCAGAATTGCCTTCAGAAGTTATCAGCTAAATCGAAACAACCTGTGTGTAATTTACTCACAATGTAACTGTAAGCTTCTGTGAAAGTTTGGCAGAGAACTAACAGCTTCAAGAGGAGAAAAACGATTTTATACAGTGGATCCTAGCCTACACATGATTCACCGTTTTGGTATATTTTTGTCTATAGAATGTGACAAAAATAATGTAATTATTTATGGATAATCTGCTTATTTGCAGATTATTTTCTGTAGAGCATTTTTCCAAAATTGGAATGAAAACACAGCTTAGGAAAATGAAATACCTCAGAGTAATGCTGCTTGACATGCCACCGCCTTATGTTAGTAAAGCAGCCAATACAGGAGTGGCATTAATTTTCCCTGGTGCTGATTGGCTGTTACCCCCCATGAGCGTATAAAAGGAAGACTGCAGTAGAGCCAAGATGGCTTCCACTGTGCACTGATCGTTTTCAGCAGGGTCTGAAATATTAAAGCATTTCAGGTATTTTCAGGTGATTGTGGTTCTTAACCAATAGCAGGAGTCCAGTGTGACAATAAATGTTCAAACACTTTTGAATCAGTCAACTAAAAGCAGAGAAATTACGTCAAAACCGTCAACCTAAACCTCACAGGACAGGAAAGGAGAGCATTAATCAGAGAAGCATCGAAGGTAACCATGGTAACTCTGGAGGAGCTGGAGAGACCCACAGGTTTGTTTGAATGGCCCAGTCAAAGTCCACACTGTAAACCAATTGAGTGGTGACACCTGAAAACAGATGCTCTCCTTCCTATCTTTGTGTGGAAATGTCTCAAACTGGTTAAGACACTCAAATAGACTAACCGCAACCAATGGTGACTCAGAATGGTGACACAAGGCCATGTGACATTTTTTTATATAAAAAGTTTTCAAAAACAGTAAAAGATTTTTTTCCATTTATCCTCCAGTTCTGTGCAATTTCATATTGGTATAATGCACAAAAATCCCACAAAATCCTTTGAAATTTGCCATAAGGTTCTAAAAGATGAAATAAATCTAACTCTACAGGCCTGGAGGAACCCGATGCTGTGTTTAGATGTAGATTAGTCAAAAGTGAATTACTTGTGCTGGGAGAGACGATAAAACTCAAATATCTGTCCAAATGGACGTCATTCCTCTTATTCTCCAGTTATTTTGCTGTAACTCTCGTTCAGCCCATCGGTCCTTCCAGCCCAGGATCCTCCCAGACTCAGAGCGCATAGCAGGGATGACTGTTTGTGTCCTGAATCTCAAGAAGCCAAACAGCTCTGCCGAGTCGAAGGGACGGAGGGGTGGGACCACCCTGCAGCTGCCCCTTCTCTCCCACCTCATCTCTTCATTCCCTCTCCTATTCATCCCGCAGCTGCAGTCCTTTGCCCCTCTCTCGCTCTCTCTCTTGCTCACTCCATCATACAAAGTTTCCCTCTCTCTCCGTTTGTCCCGGAGACACAAAGATGGATGGAGAAGCTCCTGGAATGGGCCGCACAATAGCTTGTGCCACAAGGTGAGCAGCCTCAGCTGCATACGGCCTTTTTTTGGACTTGAGCGAGGCTCCTCTGCTGACTGGAGAAGAAGTGTGTGAGGAGGGGATGAGGGGGGGCGAGTTTGAGCGGCACAGTATGGCAACAGATGCTTTTGTTCGGCCAAAAGTCTGAAAGGGGGTCTTAGGTGGGGGGGCTTAGCGGTGTCAGAGCATAGAGTCATTTTTCTCTCCTTTTTCTCTCACTCTGCCTCTCTTTCTCGGCGGCCACCTCTCCCCAGCTGTGGCTGCCGTGGAGACTGAGCAAGAGGAAATGTGAGGGCAACGGCGTGATGGAATACGTAAGTGGGGCGCGCGGTTTTGGCCTGTTTTGTGGGCAACTTCATTAAAGGGTCGTTTATCTGGCCTGTGATCCCATTGTCGCAGGCCTTCTTTATCGGCCCCCGGGTGTCAGGGGGGTGTAATTGGCCGATTGGCCATGGTCTGCACATGCTGAGGTGATTTATAAAGCTGTGAATGGAGCTGACTTCTCTCGGGGCCAGCGCTCCCCTCGCCCGTATTGGGGACGCCGCGCCGCGAGCGCAACACTGACCAAATGCAGAAGAAATGTGAAAAGGATGAAACGTCCCCAAAGCTCTTTGTGCGAGTGTGAAATCAGAGGCTTGAATAAAAGGCCTCTGGAATCACTCTTTGCCTGGTCATCTATTTTCTCCACCTTTATAGTCCGTTCGACTTTGTTGTTTCACCTCTTTAGTCTGTCCTTTGGCCGGCCCAGATCCAGCTCGTCCTTCATGACTCACTCATTCTCTTTTTATTCTATTTTTCACGGTGAGAGGTTAACCGACATTTTACCTTCTCCGCCAGACGCATCCATGTTTCAATCACCCTAAAACTTTGAGAAAAAGACAAAAACTTCCCATTTTCCATCAACGCTTTTGCCGTAATCAACAGCCCTTCAAAACAAATGCTCACACCATGCAAGGCCCGGTTTTGTGTAGTTGAGGTTGGGTCTTAATGACCTCCCAATTAAAGCAGGCCCTCCTCTCAGTGGGCTGATCATGTAGGAGAGGTCAGGGGTCATTTACAGGGCTGCTGGTGGCCAGAGTTCCTGCCCCATGCTAATTGCCCCACGGGCCAAAAATAAAACACAGTTTGCCACAACATGAGCACTCTGGTAAACATTAACAGTTCATCAGCCAAGAGGAACCAGCATCTCCATTAGAATCTGTTTAACTTGTTAGCTTGTTTAGTTAAGTGTGAATTCTGCGGCGTTTGAACCGTCGGGGCAAACAAAGACCAGTCTTATCTCCAAGGAAATCCTTTATTGTTCTTCCACAAACTCAGACGCGGAGTTCATTAAGCCGGGGTGAGTGTTTACATAATGGCTCGATGAGACAGCTCACTTCTTTTACGAGAGCCTGTGGTCTGCGGACATGCACCATCTAACAGGAGGATTCACAGAAAGAGTTTTTAAAGCCTTCAAATGTCTAGAAAATTTTTTTTTCATAATCTTTGGAACATTTCTACATTTTCAATACATCGCAACCTCAATCTTATGAGTGTCATGATGGGCTTTTTAATCACAGAGTGGCTTTCGTTTGACCTGTGGTAGACGGTGGACAGCTGTAAAGATGGTTGTCCCTCTACAAGGTTCTCCTCTCTCCACAGAAGAACTCTGGATATTTTGACAATATAACCATCAGGTTCTTGGCCACCTCCCCCAGATGCTGAGTAAGAGTTCTCCTGGTTCCAAACTTCTTCCATTTATAAATGACAGACCACTGAAATGATTGGGATCTTCAAAGTAGCAGAAATGTTTCTGTGTCCTTCCGCAGGTTTCTGCCTCAAAACAATCCTGTCTCAGTGGTCTGCAGACAATTCATTTGATTTCGTGCTTGACCTCTGACCTCACTGTCAGCTGTGGAACTGTGTAGAAACAGGTGTGTGGCTTTCCAGTCCAATTGCACTTACCACAGGCATGCCCGTTCCTGTAAGTAGCTGTGTCTCCATTAAGTATGAAAATGCACATATTAAAATGACAAAAATAAGTTTGCTCAATGAAAACACGTCAATTAAAACTTTTTTTTTTTTTTTTAATTCGCTAAGTTCTTTTGCTAGGAGGAGGAGGTTGTTTTCCAGCCATACTGAAACATTGTTTTCGCCTGATGATACCACTGATGAAAACTATGAAGAAGACGACAGGAAGTAGCAGGAAGTGTGTTTTCTCCTCCTCATTTCCAACCAGAGATGGAAGGAGGTTGTCACATCGGGGCATGCTGGCAAACCCAAAATGGACTCTTTTTTTCCTCTCATGAACTAGTTAATAAATTATATATAGACTTTTTCTACTTAACTTTATGTCTGTGGGGTTATTTTGTTGTTGTCTGCTGAGGCCAAAGAGACGTGACAAAGATCGTGACATTTCTTTTTAAGCATTTAATTGGAGAAATTTTACACAGTCAAATGTGGTTTTCATGAAACAGTTTAAATGCCACAGATCACACTTCCTTTCCCTGGACTCGTCTGAAACGCAGCAGCGTTCCGCCGGAGCCTCCGGCCTCCGCCTGTAGGGGAGCCCAGGCGAGGAGGAGGGGCCCGGCTCCGGGTTTAATGTAGCCGATTGTGTACCCATGAAAAAAGGAACAGTTTCTTCTGTGTTAATTTTCAATTTTGTTTCTGTCTGTGTGTCCAGCTTTTGTGTTCAGTTCGTCTTCCCCTCCCAAAAGCCACCACCAACCCTCTTTCTCTTTTCTTTTCACTTCTCCTCTCGTCAGGCCGTCTAGATTATGTTGCTAAGGAGTTTTTTTCCCCCTTTTCTCCCCCTTTTTTCTATTGCTTTTTTTTTTTTCTTCTTTTAACTGTTTCCCATTGATTTGGTGTTAATGCGTTTTGAATGCCCCTCGGTGTGTGCCGAGCGCTGGGGGGAGCGGGAGGGGTCTAGCCGAGTGGAGGAATTTGAATCTGAAGCGGCGAGGTGGGGCTCCGTGTGGGTGAAGGCCCAAAGAGAGGCACTCAAGTGAGAACTGAAGTGGTTTGCAGAGCTGAGGAGCCTCTCGGCCGGCCGCTCCCCCCTCTCCCCATCTCCGTTCCCTCCATTCTTTTTCAGGGTCACCCCCTTTGCAAACAGCCCACAGGTGCACTGTCAATCTTTCCTTTTCATATCGAAACCAAACCCATGAGCAAAACAAACATATTATTACCCTCACTGAGTAAATGGCTGAAAATGGGCCCAGCAGATTGCAGATCAAATTAGGTACCACAGTTTAGGTCATGATGGAAATGGAAATGGTTGCATTAGTAGACTGTGTGAGAGCTCATTCTAGCTCCAGTATTATCCCACTGGATTTATATCACTTTCTTATTTCATTACATACATTTAGTGCCAACACTCATTTCCAGTGCGTCGGCTGCTCTTTAAGAAAGAGACATTAAGGGTGTGAAGGCTGGGTTGATTGTTTATATGCCACATGGTTCTATAGACAGAACTGCACCACTGTGTTGGCATCCATTGTAAGGTTTTTGATTGGCTGCTTACACCATCTGTGTTTCCATTACAAAGATGCGCAAAACTGTGTTGATATTCTGCTAATGGAAAAAAACAAAAAAACAATTTCTCTGTTGTGGTGTGTCCATTAAATGAGAAACGCAATTAAAATCACATGTGAATAAGTGTGTTGATGTGATAAGTCGACTTCCTGTTGCATCAGTCTGGTTGTCGATCACATGACTCGTGTGATGCAAAAAAAAAAAAGGTTACCACTGCAGTTTTAGGAAATAAACCAATTTTGATATGGCCAAAAAAAAAGATAAAAAACACCAAATCCTAGCGTAAAAATTGAAAAACAAATGTATCTTCCAAATGTCGCCTTTAATTTGACGTCCTTCTTTTGAAAATAAAACACTTTTACGGTTTGTTTTTAGAGGCAGCACCATACAATCGGTCAATTTCAAACATTTAGCGACTTGAACCGGCTGTCTGACCTTACAGTAAGAAAGCCTCCAGTTTCAGTCTCAGCTGGGGCTTTTCTCTCAGGAGTTTGTGCATTCCTCTCCCGCACTTGCAGGTTTTCTGCTCCTGTCTCCTCTGGGGCAAAAACATGCATGGTAGATTATGTAGTACGTTTGTGAACACAGCAAACACAAGGACTAGAGAGGAAAAGTACTCACTGAATGATAATCTGTTCGTAATCTAGTTATATTTGCAGGAAATATTTTACTGTTTTGCTCTGACGTAAATTACCTCTAATTAGCATAATTTATTTCACAAAACACTTTCTCTCCTCCACTGATTCACAGCATAGCCAACCATCTGGACGAAACTCTTCAGGCAACACTTGTTTCCTTACGTATTACTTTCGAGCAACTTGTCTTCCTTCCTTGCAGGGCGCGCTCTGGAGCGTTACGTCTTAAGTCTGAATTTAGAGGGGAATATTTGTTTTCCCTGATGTCACTGCCTCTGTTTTTGTTCTCACTCTGACGATAAAATTGCTGCTGGAGGTGGCTGCCCGAGGTCGCTGCTCCTAAGTCAATTAAACATCATCTGCAGCGGGACTCGGCATGACCTCTGACCCGTGACCCTTACTTAGCTAACCACCATCAGTGTACTTGTAACAGAAAACACTCCCAGCTGCTAAGGAGCTCAATAGACTTCAACCAGAGGGGCGGAGAGGTCATTCTGTAGGAGCATCAGAAATGGGCTCAAGACTCTTGTAAGTACACTTGTAGCAGTAATTTGAGACGCTTGTGCTGGCAGATGCAAGAATCGCACGCGGTCGGCATGGGAAACGCACTTTCACGAGACATTTAAAATGTCGGCAAAGTCCGTATTTCACATATTCAGAGAATCATTCATCTGTCACCCAGATCAACAGTTGTTTTTGTTTTTTATCTTTCTTTTATTTTTGGGTAACTGGTTCATTTTAAGTGTTGTTGCTGGGAACGTTCTAGCTGTGAGCCTTTTTTTGTTGTTGTTTGTTTACATTAATTATGCCAATGTCAAAAGACAAATCATCGCAAACATGCTATGATTTTATTTAAGAGATAATGGGAATTTTGCTTCAGAGAACAGATGGAATTACAGACTACTCTCTACAGCTTGCATAGAAATTATGGTCTGCTTTGTTTGCTTAGTAGGTTTTCAGTTTGACTGGATAATGACACACTGAGCTGGAATAAGTAGCACATAAAAATACACATATTTCACTCCACATGAACAATAAAGCCAGAATGCATCTATGTTTGGATGAACTGAGGAACTTTTCGCACCTGAAAAACATTTGATGCTTATACTGCTTTATCATTTCTGCAGGCCGTCATTGCTCTGGAGAGCTGAACTGGATGTTGGTGTGGCTGACTGCCGCACCACCGTACAATTTTATCATTTATACTATCACTATTAGTAAAATTGATAAAAGCATTCTCACACCATGCTATGTTTTAAAGTGGGGGTGGAGATGGTGCGTTTAGATTAATATGCTGCCCACGTTTTCTGCCACTTTTGCATGTGAAGAAAAAAGTTAAAGGGCTGGTGTTTTGTTTTCCTCGTGCACACAGCGCCATTTTATCAAGTAACTATGTTGCCTTCGTTTATCAAAACGCGTTACATGTAAAACATGACTGTGATGGACAAGCTGTACTTCATCATCTTTGTTTGCTTGAAGAGCGAAGAAGCACAATAAATATCACTGAAATGAATTACGGCATTGGCCAGTCCTTTTTGTTTGGTCCAAGTCAGCCCCGCCACAATGAGTAATAAAAATTTGATGCTTTGAAAATGGCCTCTGTCTCTTTAAGAAGGTCCTGCTCACTTAATCTTCATCACTTCATCACAACAGTGCTCCTCCATTAAGCCATTAACAACTGTTCTTGGAAGCACAGGACGGAGAAGAAGTTTGTATGATGAGCTCAGGAGATGCACAGTTTTACCAGTTGTTTGCAAATTGCTGCTGCCGCTCGTCTGGTGGAGCTAAGTGGGGAAGAGGTGGAGGAAACGTGCTCTGAAATGCAGAAACTGGTCTGGAGACTGCAGCTCCAAGGAGGAGTTTTGTGAAAGTAGGCGGAGCTTGGTGAGAGCAAGTGTTTAGGCACCCCCAAATGACAGAGAGGTGCGAGGATCCCTTAAACATACTTGAAAGAATTAAAAGCAAGACTCCATGTATGCTTTTGATCGCTGGAATAACATTATAACATATCAAGTTTAAAAAAGTTAATTTTACATAATACCCCTCCTTCAAAACTTTGATCTTTTTCCACCTTCTCAAGGCAATCTGCAAGTAAACCCCAGTTTGGTTTGCTCAACAGACTCTATTTAACAATTAGGTACATTTTTGACAGTTGAACAAGGTTTAATTTAGTGGTATCACAGTAAAAGGGGTGGAACGAAGAACAATACCACACTTTTTAGATGGTCATTTGAAAAAAAACAATAAATGTGTCATTTCATTTCCCTACCTCCTAACAATGTCGAACGTCTCTCTAAAATACACAAATGTTTGTGGCTGAGACAAAATCGGAAAAAGTTCAAGGGAATGACTGATGTTCTGAGACACAGCATAATTGTTTGATATGACATAAAGCGGTTTGAATGTTTGCACGTAAAAGCTGCTTTTCTTTAAGCAGGACCTGTACGGGTTTCTGTGGAGCTCAGATGAAGCATCTCTGACTCCTGTGGGAAACATGACAAACATTTCATCAATGTGGGCATCGCTTGTTTCAGAGCCAGTTCCTCACACATGCTCAGAAATGTTTACTGCCATACATTCATAACATACGTGTACACTTAGTGGTGAAGCCATCTGGGTTCCCTCCCCCCCCTTCCCATACAGTAACACACACATGCACACCCCCACACACACATATGTTGACACATGCAGTGCAACAGTAGCTGCAGCAGCTGCAGTGGGGTGCCATCACTGGTCATGTCTTCATACGTTTGATCCCTTTGACTGGGAGATTTGCTGCTGCAGGAGAAAAAAACAGCAAAACTGAGCTAATGTGTGTCTTTGTCCTCCATGGGAGGGGAGAGCCTTTCTTCTCCCCAAGTACAAATCGCAAGACTTTGGCTGCATTCTCCCAGGACAGAGGGAGGCAATGGCAGAGTGAAAGATCCCAATCAGACATTGATCTGAACCAAACTAATCCCCCATTGATGCCAATGTGACCTTAAAAAATCGGCTTAGAGTAGCCGGACACGGTTCCCCATTAAAGCGGCCCCCGGCACAGCCCACCCTAATTTTGCCACCCACAGACATTAGTAGAAGAGAATTAAGGCACATATACATTCATAACACTTTTCATTACGGCGAGGGCGGGGCTGCGGGCGGTGTGTGTGCCTGCTGCCCTCACACACAGCGAGAGCTGCGGAGCTAGTGGGATTAGCCTCTGGGCACGATGAGAGGAGACGGGACACAATCTCTCTTTTTATCTTCTAACAGTTTTCAGTGTTTAATTTGGGAATTGGAAGTGTTTTCATCTCGCCGAGTATGGAAATATGGGTTTAAAAAAAAAAAAAAAAAAAAAAGCCCCACATGCCGAAGGCTGCACACGGTAGGCTTGGTTTGTGACTGATAAAGAGACAAGGTGAAGGTTTTCTGTGAATCGCAGATGATCTGCGTGGACCAACGTAGATGATTCACATCTGGTATGAAGCTTTGAGAAACGGACACAGTGCCATGGAGACACATTTTAACTCTAAGCCATCCACAAACTTTAGTGTATTTATTTAGATCTTTAGTTGATAGACAATGGTTTAATTTCGCATAAAATACTGAAAAGTGGTTGCATTTCTTTGAACTCAATTTGCACCGATACTCTTAAACAAAAATCCAGTGCATCCAAAGGCCACATATTAAAGGAGAAAATCTGTACAAAGAGCAATACAACTACTCGTCACACACTCCACAAATCTGGTATTTATGGAAGACTGACAGGAAGAAAGCCAGGAGTCTGTTTGGCTTTCTTCACAGGAAACGTGAAAGAAGGCGCTCTGGTTGGATGAGACAAAAGATTTATTTCTTTCCTTTCTTACATCTGGTTTGTAACAATGAAATATGGTTTCATGCAAGAGTGGAGCGGAGGCACACTGTAAGATCTGCAATGGATAGAATGGACCAGTCAAGGTCCAGACCTATGCATATGTGAATGCTGGGCTATTGCGCGGGGCATTCTGGGTAAAAAAAACAACCAAAACAAACAAGTGAGTCTAGCGAGTGGGACAAATTGCTCGTTGCTTTTTTTTAAACAGCTGCTAAAATCTGATGTCACTCCTATATTTTTTTTCTTTTCATTCTTGTGAAGAAAGAACTTGAACTCAGTGTCTTCTGAGGTTTTTATGTCATTTTCTTCAGTAGTTCTTGGTGCAGCACCACCACAGGCGAGGAGGGGAACAGGTTTTCCAAGGGTTTGGTTGGTTTGACACAATGAGTGTGAAAGCGAACCGCAGCAGAACCCAGTCTACCAGACGACCAGGTGAGAAAACACCTTCAGATTTTTAGTCATGAAAAACAATCAGAACAACGTTTCCTTATCCTTTCATCTGTCAACTTTGCACTATTCTGATTTAATCTATCACATATGATCAAGTCAAAATATCTTAAAGTTTGACATTTTCACATGAAAAAATAAGCAAAAAAACTAAAAAACTGTGTCAAGAAGACACAGCTCTCTACTATGATACATCTAACACATGTGTGACTGGTGATGCAGGCACGTTTTGAGTTTGGATTACTCAAGAAGAGTCTGATGGGGGGAATATATAAACATTTTTCAAATTAACATGGATGGAAGGATCATCAAGAGGCTTGCTATTTTGAGTTAAAAGCTTCCTAAGCCAAAGAACCAACCAAGCCCATTCTGGTTGTCTCTTAAAATCTAGAATGTAATCAAAACTCAGGAAATGTGATAAAAACGAATGCTTTTTGTGCTTATGTCAGATTGTGTCTTACTTTAAAACCACATGGAGACTTCAGTTCAAATGACCCACCCAACAGAAGCCATCTCAGTTGTAACTAACCTGCCTCTAATTAAAGAACATAAGCTGTAGCAGCTATTTGCAGCTCCTGTGCCAGCCTGTCTGTCTGTGACTGCGTAGGAGGCTTGTCCATGAACGGAGACGGGTTGAAAAGAATTCAGCTCGTATGTGTAGCACTGCGAGCGCGGGACTCGTACTCACAACTATGTCGATCTGTGTTGTGGCCAGCTGGCTTTATCTGAAGGCAGAAGACTATTTTCAGCCTTTTGTAATAAACCTCTCAGCTTTTTCAGGGATTGCAGAGATAGAGAGAGGAGCGGAGGGGTGTAGAGGGTGGATGATGGCAGGGGGGGTCAACCACAGTAAAAACAACCATATCCTGTGATTTATATGAACACCAGTGTGGCCTCAAGCCTCCACTGCCACTTCCAGGGATCAATGGCTAAACCAACAGCCAGATTGTTGGCACCGGGCCAAAGAGAGGTTCCCACTATAGAGCCGGATCCTCCTATTGTACGGCCCCGCACCACAGAGGCTCCAGCAGACGCATCTCCCATACATAAATTACACAAAAGCACAGAACGCAGTTACACACACTCTCATAGGTCTCGTCATTGTGCCGTTTGTCGCCGTGTAATTACGACAACCGTGAAAACGCTCCTTCGTACGAAGCAGCTTTGCCTCCGTGCCTCTGACTGTGGAAGACGACGACCTCGTCGGGTGCGTAAAACATGAATTCCTGTTTGTTTCCTCTCAGTTGATGACGGTTCAGGTAAACTCTGACTTCTCCCCTCGAGGGGTCTGTTTGCTGTTTGGCCTGGTGCCTGGCCGGCCTCCTGTCTGCTGCCGAGTGGCGCGGCGCGGCGCGGCGCAGCACCTTGGCCAGTCGCTCGCTTAAAGCGTCAAACTGAAACATTGGGAGGTTTGGCTGCTCAGTTGCATCTTGGAAGGCAGCTGTACTTTTGCTGCCATCAGCAAAGACTCTTTTCTCATCAGAAGGAAAAGGAGGATGTTTGTTTTGATAATGAAGCCAGATTGTCATTTCCTGCGTTTAGAGCGCAGCGTCTTGCAAATCTCGCACTCCTAGTTGAGTCAGGGCGGGAGGGTTTCACATCAGTGGATATCTATAATTATTGATTCGCTTTTTTGTTTTTTATTTGTAGTTTTCACTCGAGCTGCTGTACTGATTTTCTCACCACGCTGTTTTGTTTTTTGTTTTATTTTCAAGCAGTTTTGACACAACGGGTTGTTGCTAGGCAACCAAAGAGAGAGTGAGTTAGTTGATGCCACCCACCTTAAGCGGCTAAAGTCTCTCCTCTGCCTACGTCTCCCAGAATGCTGTGGGGTTCTGGATCAGAGTTCAGCGAAATGATTGAATATTCTTCTGGATGTATTATCTGTTGATCACGTCTCTATGGCGATATGTATTGTTATTGATTTATTGTCCAGACCCTGCAGTTATTTTTATTATTATTATTTTTATTTTCTCTTGTAAAATCACAAATTTAAATGTATTTTAAAGGAATTTAAAGCAACTTAAAGCGGATGGAACATTTGTCATGCATTGTTCTTCCCCGTCTGATAAACCTTAATAACATAGAATAACATAAATAGCAATCAGCTGCCTTCACAAGTCAACTTATTAGTAACTAACACACTGACAGCCCAGGCAAGAAGTCTATAAATTAATGGAAATATTTATCACAGGTGTCAGAATCAGTTGCCACGACAACTAATTTGCTCTCCACTGACTGGCCTTTACTGGCTGAAAGATGACAAAATATGGAAAAAATTCAGTCATTATGGAGATTAATGCAACTCTCTGTACAATACCTGGAAAAAGAGTTCAGATATTTACACTAATTAGAAGTTAGTCTTAAAATAGAGTGCTCATATCTTTCACAACAAAAAATTGTCACAGGAAATAGGACTTGATGTCCAAAAAGTAAAAGAAAACTACTCATTTTTAAAGGGAAATAAAATGCACCTAACAATGAGAGACGCAATGACTAAAGTTAAACAAAAACCACTTCTCTTGATCCAGCACGCCTATTTCTTTTCTTTTTATTTCCATGTTTCTTTGGATCATAGTTTTCCAGCAGCAGTGTCCTCAACGTGAAGCGGAGCGGTTGTCGGAGGCCCGGACTCTCGGGGTAAATGAGGCCACTTTCAAGAAGCAAACTATTCTTAACTCCTCAACAGCAGACAGATGCACTCAGGACTATTCTCAAGATGCTCTCAATGTGTCTCTTCAGAGGAGACAAAAGCGTTAGAGCACCAATTACGGCCAACAAACCCTCTTAGGATCACCAAAGCACTGCGAAGATGCAAACCACAAGGAGAGGACTGTCAGAGCCTCGTTTTACCTCCAAACCTGAGTAATTGTAAAGTTTGCTTTTGTCAGTTTTGTTTTAGGGTGTCATTTATTTCTGCATGGGACTCTCATTAAGAGTCTTTCAATTCGGAACCTGGAGCTAATCACTTTTATTCCGTCACAGACATTCAATTCATCTCATGCAGCCAGGATGATTTGGACAAGGCAAACACTGCCCTCTACCTCTGTCGTGTGGAAAGACATGCATCCGACTTCAATTGCACACATGAACAATAAAACTCACTCAGACTCCCACTGAAGCGGTTTAGGACTCAAACAGCAACATCTATTTGCTGTCATTCGTGTGTGTGGCGTTTCTCACCGTTGTTCTTTTGTTGGCTGGGCGATGGTGTGTGTCCAGTGTGATGCTCCTACCACCACCACATTGTGTTAGTATTTATTTTTTCTTCATATTAGTTACAGCTTATAGTCTGTTTAAGTTAGTTCTTTCATTTAGACGTATATTTCCTAATGGGTGCACACTTTAGTTAATGTCTGTCTGAATGGTTTACTTACACCTGTGTTTTGTTTGAGGTGCTGCTGAGACAAACCAGCTGGAGGAGGAAACCTGGAACAAACCATTTGTTTTCTGAAAGACTGAAGGGCGGAAACTTGTTTCAAGTTGCTTTTAATTAGTTAATTTAGTCACTTAAATATTCACTTATTATTGTTTCTGCTAAGTAAAAGTTAGTTTTGCTTCATTTGTTTCATAGGAAGCTTTAGTTAATTTTGTATTTGTTTGTTCTTTTGTTATGTTGCGTCTCCCTCATGTGGTAGTTCTAGGTTACTCCACCCCTATTTATGCAGCCTTTTGTTCTTTGTTTGCAGGTCACTTTTGTTTGTGTTCAGTTAAAGTTCAGTTAACCTCAGTCAAATTGGGCCCAAATTTGCTATTTATCCTCAGACTTATTCTTGCATCAAATCTCTATGTTTTTGGAAGAATTAAATTGAACTTTTTCTACTTTGAACACTTTTGTTTTGTCCTCGTTTGAGTCTGGTCCCTCACACTTGGAGAGAAGCAAAAGAGTTTCATTTGCCGGCTCAATGAGAGTGTGATGTCTTTCTCTGACCTGCAGGAGTAACTCAGGGACCTTTGATTCATTGTGTGTAAAATAACACGCAGCCATGAGCTACATGTCACGCCGTCTTACTTTAGGTCTCTGGAACAAAATCGACATTCTTTTTTAAAGAAAGACGCTTGAAAACTAAACGAGAACCTGTCCTGATCACAGTCTACGGGGAAGGTGCTGATCCGTTGGATGAGCTAGACTTCCTGTACTTGATAGTCAAGATAAGAAATACAGGCTGTGTAATGGATGGACCAAAGTATGAATTATTCACAACTCTGTTATTCCACTGACTTGCAGATAACCTTTAGTGATATAAAAATTACATTTGCATGAGATCAGAGAGGCCTTCATCTAGTCATTTCACTGGAAGTTGTTTCATTCATTTCATCTACTTAAAAAGGGCGGGATTATGTGTTTTCCAGCCACATAAAATTATTTTATAGTACAGTTAAGTAACTGTTAACTTCCATTGCTGCAAAAATGTTATATGTATATATATACTGAATATATAAAATTTGAAGGAAAATTGTAATTTAACGCCTTAAATTCGGGCCTCTGTCTCTTTAAGAAGCTCCTGCTCTTTTTGAAACTCCGCCTTCAGGAAGTCACCACAACATGGCTCCTCTGTTAACCCCTTAAGAACGTTTTTACCAGCGTTGCACGGAGAAGTAGCTCCTATAATGAGCTCAGCAGAATGAAGTTCCACCAGGTGTTTGCCAATTGCTGCTGGCTAGTCTGAAGGAGCTGAGTTTGGGAGTCAATTTTGGGAATGACATTATAACATGATGTAAAGCTCAGAAAAGCCTTCAATTGATTCAAAATATGATTTTAATTAAGCAAAGCACGTGGACTGTGTGCTATATACTGTAGGCATCATTAAAGGACAACTTTAGCAAAAGAAATTGATCTTCTTTTATCTGCTAAATTTGATCACAGCTGGTTTTTAGTTTAAGCATCAAGCCTATAAAGTTCAGAACAAACTACAATAAAACTAAGACATTCCTGAACTTCTCACATAAAAATGAATTAGATTCCAGAAAAACATAATAAAGCAGAAAAAACGAACAGGATTTGGGCATCTAGACTAAAGAGTTAGGCTATAAACAAAATGTATATTGATTTCAAACAACATAAATATGACATTCTATTTCTTACTCTGTGCTTTACAGTAAGTTCTTTCACCTCTCGATCCAATGTTATAGGATGATTGCGTCCTGTGCCTATTGAGTAAAGTCCAATCAGGTTTATTTGTGTACAGCACATTTCAGAAACAAGGTAAGTCTAAGTGCTCTCCATCATAAAAACATACAGTTAGCAATACACATTACATTTAGTCAAAAACATCAAGCAAATACACATCAAATATGTCGATCAATGTTAAACTTACTTCCACTCAAAGCCAGCTCTAGCAGGCGGTGATTTAGGGTATCGTTCTGTAACAATTAAGAGGCTCAGTGTTAAACATCCAGCAAAATAAAACAAAACTGTCCTCGGAAAGTCAAAGATCCACCTTCAGTGGGACACCAAACATAACTCAGCTCAGCTCTCTGCATTTCGGATGGATCTGCTCACACGTCTATTCACCCTCGCTTCTTTGTTTCCATGGCGAAGACGCCTACGAGAGTGGCTTATGAGAGTTGATGTGAACAAGCAACAAATGACAATGACCTCAATGTCACAGAGACATAAAAAAAAAAGAAGTCTCCTATTAAACTGAGATTAAAGCCATTCATTAACAGAACACGTCTTTAGGCAGTGAGGCTCTTTTATCAAGTCATAAACTCAGCTAGAAGAACTACTGATTCATTTGATTGTTATTATTAGATTGGTAACTTGCTGGTAGCACTTCTTAGATAAGCAGTCTGCTGTCTGGCGGCTCCATGCGGGGGGTCATCACTGTAACCCAACCTCCACCCTTAATGAATGAGGTGGGGCAACACCAGGGAGAGTAGGAAACACGCAGGGGGTTTGGACATGGTTTGTTTTAAAAGCCTTGAGGGATTTTCAGACATCACAGTTTGTGTCCTACTTTTGTTTTTTTCCCATTCCCAATGTGTATTTCCCTTATTCACTAAACATTGTGTGTCTTTCTATTGACCCAGTTGTTGTTATTCCCTCTAAAGCAATAGTTCCAGATTCTCGTGTGAGATTTTTGTGATTTGATTTTTCTTCTTGCGTTTGTTTTCTGATTTCTCAAGAGTTGTTCATTATTGTTGTTGTGGTCTTAACGTACAGGTTCGCTCCTTACGTATCAGTTCCCTGATTAATTGTTGTGTTTCTGCTCTCCAAGCGATTTGGTTTGGAATCTTTTGCTGATTTTGACTTTCTCTCAATATTCTTAAATATTTTTCTGACATGTAGCTGTATTTTCTCCTTAATAAATTAAAAATCTAATAAAATTTTGTTAAAAATGCGGTTTGCATGCTTATAAAACAGCATTTGCTGACACCACTGTGATGTTATTTTAGGCTCATTCAAGGCACAACTAATCTGGATTTGCACTAAGTGAAGATGCCAGCAGCGTTACCTGCTGCACATTTGGCATTTACTGCTTATAACCTTCAAAAACTCACTTTAAAAGCATCGAGACATCACCTTCGGCAGCTCCTGACAAATTAAAATCTTGTTTTAATCTTACTTTTTCAGATTAAACAAAGAGAAAATGTTTTTTTTGTTGTTGTTTTATTTTCCAGACTAATTAAACTCTGGGTGTTAAAGGTCTGTCGGTACAACCTCCTGTAAACACCGACACCTTCCCTCCTCCGTCTACGCAGGCTTTCACACCGCGGCGAGTTGCAACAACCCGTCGTCCTCTGACGTCTTTCTTTTAAAAAGAAAAGCTTCGAGGTCTTTTATTTTGTAAGACGTTCCTGCTCACATCCTTTGGATCCATGTTTTGCATTCCAAACAAGCAGTGTTTTATGGCCGTTGGTGTCGGCGGTGGGGAAAAGCCAAAATCCAGACCCCGTCTGCTGAAGCCATTAGGCCGTTGACGGACGGCCTCTGAAATGTTTTACTGTCACAGGCCCGGTGCCCAGGAACTCCCTCCACCTCTCCCACGTCGACCCCCTTCTGACTGCACACACACACACACACAAAAGCGCACTATAGCACAGATGTGTGCGGAAAATGTGCCCGAGTGATACTTTGTTGGCTTTGTGCCCAAAGTTTTTTCAATAAAAAACAAAGTATCACAACTGGAAGCTTAACATAGCAGCACATTTGACTTGCGCACATATATGTATATATTTTAAAAAATTTAAAAACAACTTAACTCCTGTCAGCACCTTCAACTCTAAAAGCTACAAATGGCATTCCCCCACCTCCGAAACCTTATTTATGTAGCACCTCTACTTTGACCAGAGGAGAGCGTCGTGACCCTGAACCAACGCGGCGAATTGAAGGATCGGTTCCCACGAGCGGGCATCTGGGAGGCCCGGGCGGGGGGCGGAGGTCACGTCGCTGACCACTCAGAATTAATGGCGTGCCCATCTTCCTAGCGAGCGGCGTGGAAATCCGAGCGTTTAAACGCTTTCGGAGAGAGCCGCTTGCCCGCCTCTAATCCTCCGGCCGCAGGGGGGCGGGCTGAGCGCAAACACATGCATACCTACAAATTGGTGGTGGTTTGCAGCTTATGTAAAAAAAATACAATAAAAAAAATAAAAAATCCTCAGCGTTAAACGTGACTCACTCGTGTTGACAAGCAAAGAAACAGCGCCGAGGTGGTTAAAATCCCAGCGGCGCAGCATCTGCAAGCACTACAGCGGCCGTTGTTAATTGAGATTGCGGAGGCGCCCCACGGTGATGCATGCCTTCCTGGAAGGCTCGTCCATTAAAAACAACAAATTTTCTTCCAATAAAAATACCAAAGTTTTTACTCAAACATGATTTAGCAGTTTGAGGTTAGCACAAGGAGGCCTGGTGATTTAGAGCTACTAGATTAGGAATGATTGCTACAATGAATGTAATGAATAGGGGTAATGGAGGAGGGGGAGGGGAATAAATAGTGTTCAACTTAAATCCTATCACTCTCTAAAACGGTTCCAAAACGGTCATTCTCAGCAGACTTGTCATGGCTGGGGCTCCGGTGTTTGTGATACTAAACAGGCTCCAGATGTTGAAAAAGAGCAGAGGGCGACGGAGCGAGAGGCCTGACAGCAGGCGGGAGACACCGCCGGGGCCCCCCCGGGCCCCACAGGGGGACGTGACGAACCGCCGGGTAACATCCGTCTTTCAACGGAGAGTCGACCCCGCTCCCTTTCGCCACGCTGCAACGGGTCGTCGAAGCCCTTCCCGTCAGCGTTCCTACTCTCTATCGCACACCGCTTCTGCAAATTTGACTCTCTCGGTCGCTATTTCTTTCTCTAATCTCTTGCCTTATTCTGTGTTTCATCCCCCATCCTCTCTCTCTCTCTCTCTCTCTTTCAGCTTGGAGTGCTGCTCTCCACTTCTTCACAGGCAGGCCTCTGTCTCTGCAATACAAGAAAGATTTATTTACTGGAAACATAAATGCAAATGAATGCAGAAGGAAAGTTTATTCTCACTCAAAGGACTGACTTGTATTTTCTTTCCTGGAGCTCTCGACTGCCTTCATCAGCCGTCCTTCCGCTCCTGGTACATTTACATCAAAACTCTGAACTGTCTGAGAAGCCTGAAATCAAATCAGTCTAAGTGGGGTTTTTTTTTGTGTGTGTGTGTGTCAGCATTTGACATTTATGTCTAAGCGAGACAAATATAGTGAAACGGGATGCTGCTACGTTTATGTACCCAATGAATTTTTCCATCAGAGGGATTGATCTGTGCAGTCAGACTCACGGCTGCAGCGGGAAAACTGTGCGACGCTGCCACCTACAGAGACAGAGAGCAACGTTCCCACAGCGTCCGTCTCTTTTGCTCTGCTTTGTTCAATATTTCATTTCGTTTTTTAATGAACACGGATCTATAAATGTGGACTCGTCCAACCACAAATTGTCGTCCAAATTTAACTGAACCGAACAGAAGAAATAAATTCAGGACTCAAACGAGATCAGCAGTGAGTTTTCAGTCAGTGCCCGTGATGGTTTAAGATTATTTGTCTCGGTGTGATCTGTAAAATAATATCTCACAACTCGACTTAGAACTTTGGGTTTGAGGCTGTAGACTGGAAAATTAAATTTCCAATTAACACGGAAGAAGACTTGTAAATGTAATTTACTCTACGTTGCACTTGTACTTTATTGATAGAACATTTTATTTCATTTTATTTTTTTGAAATCACAGAAATGAAGTCAGCTTAATTTTAATTTTAATATTGCAAAGATTTCCAAAAGTCACTCTTTAAGCAGAAAGCCTACAGACATATATATTTTTTAAATTTTATTTGTAGTTTTGCAGATCTAAACTCTAAAATGTTATAAGAAACGGAAGTAAAGGACAAACATTTAGGAACCGGATGCATTACTTTATAACCTAAAGTTATTTTTGAGTTTTTCCAACACTTTATTTTGTTGGCACATTTGTTAGCTTCTCTAAAAATGGTTCAAGTGGATCTACAAATAAAGTTATAAAGTGATTTTTGTTCAACATCAAGCTTCATAGGGCGCATGTTTTGGATCACGTATAATACAGAAACATTATTACATTATAAGTACATTATATATGTCTTATATTCTATTTTTGTGTGAATCTATTTGTTGTTATTGCCTGTCACATTGCTGCTGTTACACAGACATTTACACATTGTGGGACAATAATATTTCTATTCTAATCTATTGTGTGAAGTGAATGTGTAATGTGTTCAGTATTGCTGAAAATCCAAAACTCCACACACATTCAGACAGATTTCATCTAAATTAACAGGAAAAACTATTGGGCTGCCCCACTGTTGGAGAAGCTTCACACATTCAGCATGCCTGGTTGAGTAAATCTTCGTTGGCGCAGACAGAGTGTCTGCACTGCTTAGCATAAAATCAGGTTTTTAGCACAAACCTGGTGGTTTGATCAAATGTTGTGTGATGAAACCACAACATTTCTCAGCACATCCCAACCACTTCTGTGAGTGGCTCACATAAAGTTCATCAGATGGATCGATTTCACATGCTGTTGAAATGTAAAGCAGGTACGCCAAAAGTGAAACGGCTTCATTGCGTCGACAATTTCAGATATCTCACTCGAGGCCTGCATGACGTCTGTGTGCTTGAACGCATCTCTGCCGGGTTAGCTCTCTTTGATTGACGCCAGCATTTAGAAAAAGGTTGCAGCTCATGAAATCCACTGTCTCCCGACCTGCGGAGCGTGGCCGGACAGGGGGCTTGAATGAACGCTTCTTTTCCTTCTCAATCCCACCTGATTACTTCGCCGGCTCTCTCCGACCCGGCATCGGAGCAAGTCAGTCAGGCCCATTGTGACTAAGAGACTTCAATCAGAGAGGGCAGTCAGCACCGTAATGACTTCCATCGCTTTGAGGAATTGGGGCCTTTTTTTTTCTTCATGGTTTTTGACTTTGCAGCATATGGGGACACACTTTACACACAGGTGTGCATTGGCTCACAAGTACTGACACACTTTTAGGAGACTTTTAGCCATCCAAGGCTCCTTCATGTTCCTCCTTTCCATTTCCCAGAAGGCTACCTTTGAATGCAGAAGCAAAGCACGAACAAAAACAGGCTGCAAAGTGAAGCCGCTGGCATGTTTTTCATTTCCTCCTCACACTCAAATCCATCCAATTATCCCCAAGAGCCAGAGACACATCAACCCCCTGCTGACCATCCCACAAACTCCGGGGCTTTTAGTCAGGAACAGTAAATGTAACCTTTCAAAGTTGGCCAAACTGATTTACACATAAACCGCCGGTTAAAGTCTTCTGCACGTTGCAAGTGATGAGAATTTCCATCCAAGGTATGTCCAGGAGACGCGACCAAAGAGCAGGATGAGTTGCAGTGCATCATATCTCCGGCTGACAAATATTTTTACATACCGACGTTCACGGTCGGCTGGGGCTCGCGTTGTGTTGGTGGTCAGAGAGGAGACTGTTTACGGTCATGGTAAACTGCTGACGGTCATGTACGCAGTCATCAAAAGACGGAGAGGCAAGCCAAGGAAGTTTGTGTTGCTTCAAAAAAAACCTCGAGACCAGATGTTCGCAGAGTAGGAGGAGGCGGAAAGACAAATATTAGTCTACTGGAAAGCTCGGAGGAGGGGCGGCTTTGGGTACAAGAAACATAAACTGGGACGCCGAAATTTGGTGAATGAGGAGAAAGAGAATAAAGGGGGCTTTTAGGAAGAAAGCCTGGGTCAGAATACCCTGGTCAGCAGGTTGAAACGCTTCAGCTGGGGGGAAACAAATATGTCAACCCGTTGCTGTTATCGCTAAAAGAGTGCAGGAGGGTGTAATGTCTTTATCTGCAACCCTTTTGTCTTTATCTTTTATGCAGAATAAAAAAAAAAGTCAAGTCAAAGTTGTTTCTGTGCTTGAGAGAAAAAAAATAACCAAAGTCAGACATTGTAAAAGGAAATTTATAACTGAATTCACTTTAACTAATAATAACAATAAAGCAGAAGTAAATGACACTCTATAAATCGGTTATAGCAGGAAATGTGTTGATTTGAGTGACATGTCTAGAAATAAAGGGAATGTGATTTATAAACGCTCTGGTCAAAGTAGGTAAGTCTTACCAAAAGTCTTAAACACTCGTTTTGTTGATGGATTAATGAAACTTTGTCATAATCTGTCAAGCATTACGAGCCATACACACAGTTTTACTCTTTGTTACCTTGACATGATCAGCTTCCAGTACACAGTACCTTAATTAACTAAACTGAATAAATCAGCAGGCTAGGGTATACTTTCTTTAATGGCTAGAAAACGTAAAAAACCCTTAATAGTTTGTTAGATTTGCAAGATCCAGTTTGGAAATCAAAATCTCCAACCGTTCCTTAATGTCGAATCTGACTGTGCTGATTTATTTGAACGTTGGCTGCATTTCAGTAAAAGTTGCTTGCCTCGATGCGTTGTAGTTAACCATAACTGTTAAGAAAAAATTGACTCAGTTGACGAAGGATGTGTGGATTCGAGCTTGCTTGAAAAAATCTGGACTCCCCTCAGAATACCGAGACTTTTGGTGTGTAACGCGACTTTCTCTGATGTCGTAACAGGTAGCGTTTCCCATACGTCCAGCTTTGCGCTGCACAAGCTGCAGAAAACAAAAAAAACAAAAAACAGAGGGACTAAAAGCAGAAACAGAAAAACGGGATGCAGAAAGGAACAAAGACAATGTTAAAAAACACGTGAAGACAGGGAATCTGATGCTGAAAGGTAGAAAGTCAGGAGTTTGAGTGACAGATCAGGTGACGCACATGAGGATAATGTGGCATCGCCGGTGAGTGGTGAGCAAGAATACCATGGAAACGGCCAGGAGGCAGACTACTGACACAAGAGAAACTAAGGAGAGCATAATAAGACAGCAAAGGAACACTAACCTAAGAAAACCACAAAGAAAAAGACAACAACGCACAATTATTCAAGTATTTTATTTAAATTATGATGATTTTCATCTCTCAGCTAATGAAAACAAGAAAATTAGAACTTACAATGTTACATTACAATAAAGTCATTGAAATGAGGGAATAAAACAGTTATTTGTGAAAAATAAAAAGCGTACAAAAATTCTTCAATTCCACATTTTTGAATGTAATTGTCATCAACACGCGGATTCTCACGGTTCTGCCTGGATCCGGTGCTTAATTGTCCTCGACACCACATTTGCAGTCGCCATCGGTTTCTGGCCTACATGCAGATTTTTCTTCCATGTCGAGATCCGTTCTGAAGGTACCGGCCCCGGTCGAGTCCAGAGACGAGCCTCCTATCAGGTGAGCCGGATTCTCTCTCTCTCTGCCTTTCTGTCAAAAGCTCCGAGTTGTAAACGACTCTGAATTTAATTGGCAAATAAAAGGGACAGGCTGTCACGGAGTAATTCACCATGTCAGGGCAAATCAAATTATCCCCGAGGTGCAGATGGCGGTGCATCCATTACTACAGCTGACCTGGTACTTGTTATCTGCGGCCTCCTGATTTCCCTCCTCTCTGATTGACGAGGGAGAAAGTGGGTGGAGAGGCGACGATAAAATAATCACTGACTGATTAGAAGCGACTTTAACGGCGTCGCTTCGTTCACGGCGGGAAGGCTTTCCTGACGTCCAGGTGAACAAAATGGAAACAATTCAGGAATAACCGCTAACTTAATTAATGGCACATTGACACTGAAGCAAAATTAAAGAGCTTTCATGCATACAGAAGTACTTTCTTTTTTAGTTAAACCTCACCAAACAGCTCCAGCTACATTTCCAGGCATTTGTGACAAATCACTTCAGGAAATTACTGTTTCCATCAAAATAAATCCAATTTGTTTATATTTTATCAATTTTTTTTCAGTTCTTGAGCTGACATGCCACCGCTTTGGCCAAGTGATCATGTTTTATTATTATTATAACATAGCTGGATAGATTGAAAAGATGCATGCAAAGGTTTACCTAAATGAAAACGCTGACATGCTTATGTTGCGCAATATAATGCAGGGCGACTTACTTTACTTTTGTTGTCGGCAGGAAAGACACAACGGATGAGCTACAATATTTGTTTAAATCATGTTGATGAAAATATTCAAAAGATCGTCATAGCGACCTGACAAAAGGTGTTAATAATCGAAGGTACATGAAAACTTAGTAACATTGTTATGAAGCTCTATGGTAGACCAACACATTAAGTAGGTTTTTTTGCTTTTTTATGTACATTTATTTACACAAAACCTGAAAAGCGTCATGTGATTTCTGCCTCCGATACCACTAAATAAAACGCAACACACCCAATTCCCAACAGAAGCCACATAAAAAGTAAATAGAGTACAAAATGTGTAGAAAGTTTAACCTTAGTGTAAATGCAGCTGCTGTGTGAAGACCTCAGAGATTTGTTAAGAGGAATATTAGGAAACATATCATCATGGAAACCAGGAAACACTGAAGACAGGTCACATTTATAGTAGGGTTAGGTTATAAAATAATATTTAAGCTTCAATCCGTGGTGAGATTGGGGAAAAAAACAACAACAGACAAATCCCAAAACTTTCACATACATCTGCTGCACAGAATCGACTCAGGGACTCTGGAAACAAATGCACGCCACACTTTTGAGATTTCTGTTTCATAAAACGTTTCTATAACCAGGAATCATTTTGGTAATTCCCAGTTATGTACTGTTTAAGTTGGCCTACCATGTAATATCTCCAAAAAACCCTACATTGAAGTTTGTTTTTGTAAACGTGACAAAAATTGAAGAAAAAAAAAAAAATCATGTTGCTTGAATACGTCGCAAAGAACTGAACAAATAATCTAGCGGTGGTGGAGGGTGTTAGGGATTTCTCTGAATACCACCAACTTTGTTCCAAAGTGAGTTAGATGTCTGCTTGGATGTCTAAGCAAACATTCGTAGAAATAAAATTTTCAACTGCTGAAAAATGAGTCGACACAAACCTGATGAACTGAGATAACATCAGATGGAGAAATGCATAAAACAACAAAAATGTACATGTTACAGCAAAATTATTGGTTTAGTCTGCTTAATAGTTGTCCCATTTAAAAAAACAAATCAGACATCACGTTTTAGCCCTTCCCTTTAAAATAATATTTAGGTTCCCCTGATGGATGGAATAAAGCTGTTCAGAATGTGTCCCTGGTGGATCGGCCCCCAGAGAAAAGCTGTAAACCATCAGCTCCAAAGATCCAAAGAGAGGAAACTGGAGGTAAAAAAAACAACAAAAAAAACCTGAGGGCTGCGCACCTTGTGTAAATATTTAAGACATCTGCGGATTTTTAAGTAACTTCTCCGTCCGAGACGAAACGCTTCCTGCGACGTGTGCTCCGCCTTCACCCTGCTAATAAACAGCGACCTCGTGTTGCTCCTTTGAAAACCCGAATGAAGATGAAAGGAGCTCACGCGGCGTCAAAACTCTCATCCGCATCGGCGCGCGCGCCACACGCAGAAATCAAAGGACGCACGACGGGTAATTACGAGGCTTTCCAAAAGCCAGAGGAGAGTTCAAAACAACTTTCACTCAATCAAATGTCGTTTCTCATGAGCTCCACGCGCCTCGCCTCCCTCCCGGTGGCGGCTTACGTAAGTGGCGTTCGCCGTATTAATATTTAAGGTTTTGTTTTGGGATGCTTGGCTTTCTGTCGTGATGCTATTTCGACTGAGCTTGTTATATCATCTGGAGCGAGAAAAGGAAGAGGAGCCCAGGGAGCCTCCAGTGCTGCAGGCATGCAGCAGCATGTGACGAGCATTAGCATCCAGCTGGTGCTGCTCGTTATTAAAATCACTGTTCTGTCACGTGTGTTTATGCTGACACAAACACTGGAGGGTTAGCAACATGACTGTTTACCAGGAGAAGATAGGTGCTCTTCTCCAACATGTGGAATCTGTGTGTTTTCTTGTAAATCTTAGCAATTCTTTTGTTTTTCTTTTTTGTTTAAATCTTCAAAAAAAAGTAGTGTTTGTTCCCACTTCCACAGATATGACTGGTGAGATATTTTTGTTTCAAAACAAAACTTTCAGCATCACTCCTGACTTCACTTGCTTGTGTGTCTGTGATCAAGCGATGAATAGTTTTAGGTAGCTGATTATTAAAAAACAAAAAGAAAAAAGGAAAAATAATATAACATGTAACTTCAGTCAGAAGTTTGCATTCAGTCGTCATCTGCAACATTTTTATATCAACTTGGGGCTTTTAAGGATGTTTTTTTTTTTCTTTCTTTTTTCTAAGTTTGGATTTATTGTGAAAGGTTTCTAACACATGAAGAGTCATAGCACCAAACATTCCCGTAACATCGCGTTCAGTAACGCTATGATCAGATTTCCTTTATGATAAAACTTTGTTTTTTTCACTCTGAATAAAATTAACTTGCTGTAATTGATCATCTTGGAAAACTAAAGTTGTTAAATCCACATTTTTTTGTCCCTCTTTCTTGGACTGTCCAGACCGGTCAGTCCAGTGAATGCAGTCAAGCATTTATTATTATTACTATTATTAACACAGACAAAGAATAAACGATTATGATTACTGACCTGCCATGAACAGCTTTTGCCCTCATTTGGTCAAGCATCCTGGAACCCTTAGCACACAGTGTTTATTTCTTAAATACTGTGTTTAAAGTATTTAAGAAATAAACAGAAATCTAAATGAAAGCAGCTTTAAAAACTAGGTGCAATCGTATAAATTGGTCTGTCCTGGAAAATAAGGGTTCGAATAACTTGTTAAAAGTTAAAACTAATATTCAAACCAGACGTTCCTCATCCTGACCCCCTCCAGATTATGTTAACGTGCTTGTGGGATCTGCTATAAACATCAAGAGATTGTTACCAATTAGGACATTTCCAATTGAATTAGGCTACTAGCAGGGGTTTAAACAGTGGGTTTACATCAGCTCAGTCTCTTTGTATTTAGCGAAACCTGGGAGAGAGAAACAAAAGCTAAGAGCAGCCTTAAAGGAAACATCTGTCTCTTATCTCATCTGCTTGAGTGACAACAGATCTGTAACATGGTTGGAGTGTAAAGAAGGCCTCTTTGATATACAGGCCACATTGCGTGATTATGGAGCCGCAGCACGCTCACACACTCTTCCTCTCATTTAAAGTAGACAGTCAAAAACTGACCTCGGGTCAGATCACTAAAAAATTTAAATACTTGTGGAAAAAAAAAAACACTCTGTGAAGACTGCCTTTTTTTATGTTAATCTTAAACGGGTATTTTGCAACACAAAGCAATGCTAAATTGCATAATTAGCTCAACAACAATGCAAAGAATCACACAATGCGTAGTCCATGGAGGTTGCATCAGTTACAGGAAACAGGCTTTCTCGCTTTAACAATGTGAAAGAGTCTCGTGTATGAATCACGCTAATATGGACGAGCAGTGAGAGATTCGGTGCTGAAGGGGCCCGGCTAATGCACTGAGAACATTTGCCACATCATAACACAGGACAGGAAAAAAAAGAAAAAATGTCTGCATCAGCAGCTGGACTCATCAGATCCCAAACGACTGGTTGGGAGAAGATGGAACGGCTAACAAAGCCGGACATGCACTTGTCTTAAAGGGGCAGTATGTGTTTTCAATCAAGTAACTGAGTTACCTGTAGTTGTTATAGCAATGGTGTATATATTAAATGTGACTTAAAAGGAATTTTACTTTGTAATTCAATACCTTGAAATTGGGCATCTGTCTCTTTAAGAAACTCCTGCTTTTTCTGAAACCCCGCCTCCACGAAGTCATCACAACATGGCTCCTCTATTAACCCTTTAACAACATTTGTTGCTATGAGACGTCACTCGTGTAATGAGCTCAGCAGATGCTCAGTTCTATCTAATTACTGCTGGCTGGTCTGAAGGAGCTCAGAGGAGGAGCTTCGTCCTCGAAGGCGGAGCTAGGTCCAACCAGGTGTTTTGCACAGCTGAATGGTTGCCATCTGAGATTAAAGGATTTTACAAACATGCATGAAAGAATCAAAGCAACTCCAGCCATGTTTTCCACAAGGGAATAACATTATAACATCATCTAAAGTTTTTTTTTTTTTAAATAGATTTTACATAATACTCCCTCTTTAATCCATAATCCCTCTTTAAAATTGGATTAAAAGCGGGAATAACATGGGATTGCATGTTGCCTTTATAAAATTTCCCTTTATGTTAACATAATACATTTTGATTATTAAAGTGGCTTAAAGTCAATATGAAACTTCATGATCTGCCTGTAAACACGAACTGGATACTGGATATGAATTGGAACTGGTCGTCTTAGAATAAAACTTAAGATCATTTTTAGTGTACACTGGCTCCATTTTAAACAATTCTACTGACATGAAACAAATTATTTGGGATTCAACTTCACCAGTTCAGTGAGAAACAGGATAAAAAAAAAAAAAGACATTAAAACTGAATGTGACAGCTAGTTGCCACCTCTACAGTCTTTCTACTGGCAAGCTCACAGAGAGGCTGGTGCCTGTTTCCAGCAGCCATTGGACCAGAGTTGAGACAAGACAAAAGTTTCATACAGAAACTCTGAGGGGAAGACTTGGCGCCCTCCTGTTTACCTTGAAAGATGCAACAGAATCCACTGCCAAGCCTTTTTGCCTTTACTATCCCTGTGGAGTTTGAAATCATGAAGTACAAAATACAGATTTTTAAAATTTACTTCCCAGCTCAAATTGAAAGTGTTTTACACAGCAGATAATAAAAATTCCTCCACTTTGAGAATCCCCCGCAGAGAGAAAATCTGTCACAGCGAGGATAAATGCTATAAAAGTTCAGCTTTTTTTTTTCATTCCTATTTTACTCTCACCCGTATTTGATCTTTGGACGACTTTCTACTTATTGTCAGTTTCCCAGAATTGCAAAAAAAAAAAGAAAGCAGAAAAGTTCTTCCAAGAAATAATCCCTTCAAAAATACGCCTCCTTCCAGACATTGCCATCATTGTCGTCTTTCTTTTTTTTTTTTTCATTTCAAAGTCTTTATGTACAGCAGCTAATTTCAAGCTTGATTTGCCACCATAAATTTGTGCGTTAAAAATGACAAAGAATAAGTTAATGTCCACAAATCTAATTACTTTGTGAATACATTATTACTGCAGCATGATGCTGAGTGGGAGCCGGTGGAACTTTGAGTCAGGATGATGCTCTCCAATACAATCTTGAATGATGACAGGCTGTTTTTTATTGCCCTCTGTCTGTATATATATATAAATAAATTTAAGAAAAAAAAAAGAAGCTTTGGCTCATAAAATAAATCTTTTTCAAAAGCATACCATCAGCCATTCTTCATATGAAATTGCAGCAGTAACGTTTGGCTCACGCCTTGCAGACGTCCATATATTATGCCACCAGTCAAGTCTGTGTCTCCGCAGTGTGTGAACACTGAACGAACAATTCAAACGTCTGATTCCTGAACCGTTTCTTGTGTTCCTTTCTGTTTTAGAAAGTCTTACTAGTAAGCTTTTTAGTTTTTTTTTTTTTTTTTATCTCGATGTAATGGAGTCATGAAAAAAACCCAAAAAACTTTTCAGTGATAAATCACAATCTTCTAGTTTTTACATCTTAAAAACTTGTGTTCATACTATGTGTGTGACCTGAGTGAAGTTGCCCCCACATTCTTCAAATCAGACAAAATTGGTGTCAAATGTTTGTGCGGCAAAAGATTTCTGTTTGTGCTGCTATCATTTTAAAGATAAGAAATGTTTCCAGAGGTCATGAAAGGTCAACCAGCCCCCTCCTTCCACCTTCTGCGAATCAGACAAAATTGGTGTCAATCAACTCGACTACAATTGTGCTGGTCTGTGCAGCAAAACTTTTGTTTGTGCTGCTTTGGCTTTGAAGATATTAATGAAAGTTTTAAGTTCAAAAGGTCTACCAGCCACCTTTACTAAATCAAAATGACCTTTAAACTTTCATTAACATTTTGCCCCGTTTTGTTTCCAAACTAGGATGATCTCAGTCAGATTGGTTTGAGAGCATTTCTGAACCATCGTTTTCTCCACTGTATTCAGCTCCACACTTTGTCCGTCAGGCCAACATTTACATGAGACCTAAAGAAACAGGAATAGGTCTGAAAAATGGGCCCCAAAAATGAGGTGAACTTTGGGATACAGTATCAATGTAAAGGAGTGAATACAAATGTTTGCCACACTTTCTTAATAAAATGTCTTCCCTTGTTCCATCCGCTTCACAATTTTGCACTTCTGTGTGTTTAACAATCACATACAATCTACAGTAACTGCATGTTCTTCTTTTGTTGAACTTGTTCAAAGTGCTAAAAAAATATATATATTAAAAAGTTCCAAGGGACATGGATACTTTCTTCTTCGTTGATTCTTTTGTAATTGTCCTGCCTACTGAACTGTCGAATTAGAATTTTTTCTTATTTAAGTGAACCAACCAAGTATTTCCCGGCAGCAACATTCCTGCATATTTAAAAAATCTTTTAAATTTCCTTTTGCCAAAGAAATATGCGTACTCTGCTCGGCTCGAACTCAGGTTCCCAACACGTCGAAACTCCAGCTTGAAAGTCGAAACGAATCCTCCTTCCTACCCCCCGAACTCCCACCGTCGCAAGAGGCTTTCTGCATGTTGCGTAACGTTTGCTTACAAACGAATAAATCATTAAAGGCGTGACACTCTGGACTGCGTTACGCAACGCCGCGCCCCCGAGATCGCCGATGCTATATTCAGACATCCTTTCCTGGTCACAAGACACCAACAGGGGAGGAAAAGAGAGCAGAAAGAGTCATTAATATTTGACTTTGTACCGAAGATGAGAACCTTTGCAATGTGCCGCCTCAGCATCGGCACCAAGCAAAACTTTAAAAAGGGATTCCAATGATTAATCTTTCAATGGGTCGCCTTTGCATCGGGGGAAACGGGGAGGGAGCGCGAGGTGGGGAAGGTGTGCAGCTCGTTACGTAACAGAATTACTCAATCGCTCGGTCGATGAAAGCTGACATATGGTCGATTTAATGTATAAGGAGCAACCATAAGCTTAACAGTGGCATTTAGGTTTGAGATGTCGAGGATGAAGCCACTCAGCGGAGATCTATAGCCGTGCATGTGTAATGAATCCATTGAGCTGTTCCCTCAGTGCTCCCTTGACCAGAATGAGCATTATGCCAAAGAGGCTGGTACAGAGCTGGGATGAGTGCGGCTGCTGATGCGCAGAGGGATTTTATTATGTGTGCACTTTTTATTCTGCCACAACTCGCTTCCCTGTGCAGCCCAGTGTCCGTCTCGTCTAACAGCGCCGCGCTCATTTTTGTGTGATAAACAAAATGAGCATGGCACTCTGTCCGAGTCTCACCCAATAACTCCCCGGTTTCATTTGTGTCTCATGTCAGTTTTTCAGGTCTCATCTGCTTGCTAAACTCTTATTGTTGCTCCTAAAGAACAAGACGAAAGTGCTTTTATCAGATAACATGGCAACTGAACTTTCTAGCCAACATCGCCGTCATGATTTGTGGGTTGTAGAGTGGTGAGGACGGACGCGGTGGACCCAGGTCATGGTGAAAACGGTAGTTTTAATGGTGACAACAAAGAGTACAGAAAGTCCAGAAGGACAGGTGACCAGTAAGGCAAGGAACTCAAACACTGGGAGCAACTGGAACAGAAATTAGCCAACGAGGACAGAGAGACGACAAGGATCTGACAGGGAATGAGAGACAGGGATGGGTATAAATACACAGGGAAGGTCATCAGGGGAAACAAGGGACAGCTGGGAGCAATCAAAGGCCAGACGGGACAACAGGCATGAATTTGAATAAAGTTGTGTAAGCTTTATATTGAAATTAATTCATTTGGAATATTTTTTTCTTTTTTTTTATGCCTGATTTGTAATTTGTATGAATTCCTTTCTTTTTAGGATTTCAAAATAGCAACATTTCCACAAAGCTTTCTATTTTGGTCCATCTGATGATGTCATATTTTATTATTAAATGATTGAAAATATGATCAGCTATTCGGTTACTTGAGAAGCCTTTTTGCCAAATAATTTTGATTTTGCTTAGTTGTATGGATTCATCTTTTTACTTTCACTTGAGTAAAAACACATTGAAGTAGTGCTGCTCTTACTTGAGCACGACCTTTGCCCCACTCTGCCCGCCTCTGAAGCAGACGCATAGTTCGCTTATGGGTTGGCCTGACTCTGGCCACAAATCGCCACCCCCGGTGTCTGCTGTTTGTTTCTGTCAGAGTGCGAAAACATGAACATTGCAAACATAATTGACCTAAAGGAAGACATTGTTTACATGCTTGCACTTCAAATGCAAGAACGTAAATTCTCCCGTCTTGTTAGAAAGAAGCTGCTTGCATGGAAAGACTTAACAGCAACTGAGCACGACCTGGTGGTGCTTTTGGAGATAAATAATCAACTTTAACGTTCCTGCACGTCTCTACATGATTGCAATTAATCTTCACTTTGACTTTTATTTTTATTTTTAACATATCAGTTGTTAGGAAATTGTTGCATGCTGAGACCAGGCCTAAAGACGCCCCTCCTTAGGTATTGCCTGCCGCGTTTGCACGGATTAAAGCGTCAGAGCGTCTGTGGAGGAGCTGACAGGCCATCAGAGCGGCTGTGGCAAATGAAAGTGATGCTCAGGAGGAGAGCGGCCTGGAGGAAGGCTGCGAATAAACAGCCGGATCTGTGACGCACTTTGAAGCGCACATCTGAGAGAGGAAAGCGAAGAGGGAGGCGGAGGTGGGGAGAAGGAGCGTGCGGCGAGATGGCGAGAGAGAAGGGGAAGATCTGGAACTGGCCGGGACGAGCAAGCTGCCTTTTAAATGCAGAGCAGCTCCAAGTCCGAGGACTCAATTTTGATACCAGGGATCCTTTCAGGGTCACACACTCATATTCACACATGCAGAGACACACACACACACACACATGCATTGATTTGGAGAGGGAGGCTGAGTGGTTTGACCTTCAAAGTGCATTCTTTGTTTTTTTAATGTCAGAAATGTTTCTGAGCTCCAGTTATGTTCCGACGGCCAGGATGAATAAAGCAGAGAGGCCCACGCTGACAAGAAGATGAAATGTCAGATGAGACCGCCGTGCCCTCAGAGAAGCCTGGCGGCACAAGGAGCAGCGGCTCCATTTTCTACAAGCTCTCGTCTCGGGTCTCAATAGGAGAACCCCGAGGTCTGTAGCGGGTCAAATATAGAATGTAAGGAACGTCTTTACTGTGGTGCAGGATTAGGGTCGTGTTATTGCAGCAGCATGATAAGAACAGCTGAGATTACAGAGATTCTCATCTAAAGCCCAGCATCAAAGTGCAGGACTTCGAGCTGCGACGCAGGTGAGCGCGCGCCGCACGCCGTCATCTGCATGGGTGCGCAGCGGCGGCCGTGGCACTGGGTCAGAACGCGTTTCCTTTAAAAGTTTTAAGCCTACTTTCATTGAGAGTTGCAGATGAACTTCAGCAAAAAAGTAAAAACATGGAAATTTTGAGGATTTCCATGTTTCTGTACATGCAACTGATCGTGATGCGCAGCGACAGCTGAAATGAGAGAAGCCACACCTCAGGAATGAAGTTGTTTTTGCTTTTAATACATGTTTATGCAATGTAAATAACCTATTTGTGGAAGAATTTAAACGTCATAAAACATTCAAATTTTTGTTATTTTGAAAAACCAACAACCGCCGGCTCCTGCTTGTCTGGCTGCGAAACCGACTACTGTGCACTGCGGCGCTCTCAGGAGTGAAGTAAAGCTAGAGAGGGAGAGAAAAAGGCAAAATAAAGGTTAAATTAATTCCTGTTTAGCTCAGGTCTGGACTGTGATTCAGGTCAAACTTCAGACTGTGATCCATTTAATCTGTGACAAGAAAAGTCTCTTTTCAACATGAACTACTTTGTGTTGGTCTTATCACATAAATAATAAAATGTGATGAAAAATGAACAATTCCTCTAGAGTACATACTCTGTATGGGTTCCCTTAAACCTCAGTAAGTAAAAACCTTTCCCACTCTTCTTAAATA
>CAEFZX010003784.1:0-29332 GCA_903066825.1 Alfaro cultratus | reverse complement strand
AACAAAACAACAAAAATCACACGACAATACTCATCCACCTAATTTCCCCCACCCCCACCCCCACGCACACACACGCCCCACCCCCCACCCCCACGCACACACACGGCCCCCCCCACCCCCACGCACACACACGCCCCCACCCCCACCCCCACGCACACACACGCGCAATCTTGTTCTATAAATTTATTAAGTGATGTTCAAGGTGACTTCCATTTCTGGCCGAACTAAAGTGCCACAGCTCTAAACGACATCTTGTAATATCTTTGGACATATGAAGCATTTGTAATAAAAGGTGTGTTCTTAAGGTCAGTGGAAGATTCATCTTTTCTCTGTTTAATTATGTTTTTACAACATGTCTTTAGGAATATAGCTGCCATCAAACACTTGGTTTGGTGTGTAGAAAGCAGGATGGGTAACTGTGTGGGTGTACATTAGAGCCCTTGGGGGGAAACTAGAGACTCTGTGGATCAGTAAGGCACAATTATAGGAAAATGAAGAAAGCAAATTAGAGTCCTTAGAGACTGGAAAGGAGATCAAAAGAGAGAAGCAAAGAGAAATCCAGGAGGTGTGTTTGTAGTGTACTTTGTGGTGTTCTTTCCTTATGTTGCCACAAGGGGGAGCTGTGGACCCAGTGAATTAGCAAGGTTTGGCCTCATTTGTGTGAGCTGATGAGCATTTTCTCATTGTTGATTAAAAATGTGAGCCTTTACTCCTGCTACCTTGATGTCTGCTGATGAAACTGAAGCTGCTCATATTTACAGGAGTAGCATCATGGTGCCCAGTGTTTTATTTATGAGTGTCATAATTGCTGTCACTGTCTGAGACGCTTAAAGTCAATTATTCATGTGTGCCATGAAATCGCCCCATGTGCTCTGTGCTTTGTTTGCTTAGAGATGAGGGAATGTTTTGACCAAGGCGAGGACCTGCGGTGCTCCTGCAGAGGTGGAATCGGTTGTGCTGTCACCTGCTGTGCATTTGAAGAAACAACTTTCAAACTCTGCTCAATATTACATCCAACACAGCACCTTTATAAAATGAGGTGCAACGTCATGTTGGAACTATCTACTTAAACATTATTCAAAGACGACACAAGCACATACAAAAGAAAGTTTTAAATGAAGGTGTTTATTATTGTGGGAGAAAAAAAAAATGCAAACATACATGACCCTGTGTGAAAAAGTGATTGGCCCCACTATTCAAATATAACTTAACTGTGGTTTATCCCACCTGAGTTCACTGTCATCATGCATCGACCATAAGAAAGGGACTGAGCAGAAATGACCTGCATGGCAAAAACCACTGCTGAGTAAAAGTAACATTACATTTTGTCTTAATTTTTCCAGAACATACCTGGATAATCCCCAAAATCTTTAGGGAAACATTATTAAAGAATTATATATATGTACCATAAGCCTGCAAGAATAATTTCTACCTTATGTCATCTTTGAGAATTATTTAAATATATAGATAATCTCTATGTGCTGTTTTCTCAGAACTACATTCAGAGATTATTTAATGTTTTCCAAGTTTTGTTACTTGTAACATGATTTACATTTATTTTCCTCCTACCAAATCACACTTATGAAAGCAATCATCATTGTTTCTAAACAGACACGTTTGTTAAATCCTACGTCACAAGTTGCATGTGTTTTTTAAGAAATATGTTTTTTAGAACGTGGTGCAGAAACCAGCAAAAGATAAGATTAGATTTACTGAGCAACCTGTCTTTATATAAATATGTACTTGCTGTAACATTAATTGCATAAAGCGGAACTGTATTGAACCTTATAGTTTACAAAATAAAACATAATTTCGAGCCCAAAACTATTCATACCCCTCCTAATTTTAAATCTAAATCCACCAGAAATAAAAATTATTTGTGGTGTAACTCTAAGTACAGTTTTTATGTTAACAATAATTCAACTCACTTTCATTTTAGTGATTATTAAAACCACATTAAAGTCCCTGTTAGAGTAGTTAAGTGGTTTGTAGGGATGTAATAGCTCTTCTCATTACCGTTTCTCCTTCCCATTATCTTTAAGTAGATTCATACTAAAGCTTCATGATTTAAGTGCTAAAGCTAATAATTATTTCCTACAAAGTGTGTTGAGGAATTAATTTCAACTGCAGGGTGATTATTTCAAAAAGTTGTGTCACAAAAAGGTATGTTCCAGAAAAGGCATTTACATTTTGAGTGCTAAACATGTCTTTATCACTTGTCCACTACTTAAAAATGAGATATATAATATATTCTTAAATAGTCATCAAAAACTGCAGATTGAACTAATTGTGTTTAGAAGACACTCACAATATGAAGCTTTTTTGTTGAGAAAATTAAAGTAATCTTAGCAAACAAAGACAAAATGAGACAGCATTATTTCAAGCCTTCATGCAAAACAGTCCATGTTAAGTCAGAGCAAAAATAAAACAGAATAGGCTGAATAAAGATTATGCTAGATATTAATAACCATATTTCATCTTCTTCTTTGTCCTTTTCCTTATCTTTCTACAGGCTTTTTTGTTTTATCTGCTTCTGCAAGTCGCCTACATTGTTATTTAAGCAATATACAACTACTCAACCATTCAGGAGTTATGTTTTATTCATTGGTTTATATATTGCAATTGACCCAATAATAAAGATTACGAATTTAGGTTCAGTTTTAGAGCATTTTTTAAATGTTTGAAGTCCATTTAAAGAAACTAATTTATGTTGTTTAGGGGGTCTCAAATATCTTTTCTGGATGTTTTTCTTTACCAGTTTTCCATAGATGCTAGAATTACAAGTTTTTCTTTATTTAATCTCAGTCAGATTGGATGGAGATCATCTTTGACCAGCCATTTCAAGTCACCGAGTCCCAACTGGGTTTAGTTCTGGACTTTCACTGGGTCATCACATGAATATACTTTGATCTAAACTATTCATTTTTACTTCTGGATGTATGTTTGGGGTTATTGTGAAGAATCATACAAATTTATACATTTACTTTTTTTCATACTGACCTTCTAGCTTTATCCATTTTTCAATGATCTCTTATCAGTTTTGCGGTCTTTGCCGCAGAAATGCTTCTTCAAAGGATGATGCTGCCACCACCATCTTTTAGTGTTTCAGTTTTTCATCACGCATAATGTTTAGAATGTATACCAAAAAAGGGGAATTTTGGTCCATTTTATTAAAGCACCATGTTTCACATGTTTGCAGGGTGAAAGTAGCTGGTTTCTCTGGGTGGTTCTATTTAGAGGTTTTTGAGTTAAAGAAAGCTGAATACATGCACACCACACCTTCTGATTTGTAAAAACAAACAAAATTAAACACAAATAAACTTGCAATTATTTTCCTTTTTTTTCCACAACCATGCTAATTGTTTGGATCTGTCACAAAATCCCAACAATAAATAAACTATTGTTCAAGAAATGTAAATACATTTACAAAGCATTGCATGTTTCTTGACTTAAGTGTAATTGGGGTAGTCTTGATTTCAGAGTTAAGCATCTAGTAAAACTGCATTGCAGATGAAGCAGCTGTATAGAAGGGTAAACACAGTGAGTATTTAAATTATGAAGATCACAAACAAAATGTAAAAGGAGATTATGGCAGAGCCAGCTTTTGCCTCTCTCAGTGCCAGTGCAGGATTAAAGATGCTGCCTTCTTCCACTAAGATTTTCTTTTCTTTTTTTTCATCTGCTCAGCCTTGCAAAACTTATTTCCAACAATGCAAAAAAGAAAAAAAAATAGTCAGTGGAAATGATTTTTTTTTTTTTAATTAGATACATTTTTACTGTTCCCTGAATTACCCAGTGAAAATATTATTTTCAAAGCTATAATTACCACTAATTTTAGAAAATATATGCTTAACAATTTTTAATTCTCTCTAACAACCTGTGCTTTTACCCTGGTTGCTAAAAACCTTCATCTCCACAGTAACCGCTGTGCATCCTTTATTTCTACAGATGCTGCCTGGTTGCATTCTGGCACCTTTATTCTTTCCCCGAGTTTTTTTTTTTTTATTGCTGCTTTTTCCCACACACATAACGCCTCCATACTGTTTCCATAGCGATGCTATTATCGAGATGACGACTTTCTCTCGTTGTTACCACCCTTGACTATCAAGTGTCCGTATCTGGAGACTCTCTGGCAGTGAGGAATGCAGGTCTCTGCCACAAACAGGTAATTGTGTTGTCAATGTAGGCGTTTGGGCCAATGGGGCGCAAGGTGGAGAGCAACTTGTGTCATTCGTCATAGTACAGCGGATAACTTTACACAGAACTTTATTCTCTCACTTGCTGTGACAAGAATTACATCTAAAATGCAGTCTGAAAACTTGCTTGATTTGAAAACCTACCCATACAGAGCAAGCAGAGAGCACTCATTTCCTTTTCCACCGCTTTCTCTGAGCATATTTACAACCGTGACCCTGAATGGAAACAGCTCTGATCTGAGATGAAGTGAGAGGAAGTGTTAATAAACACTTACACACACGGAGGCACAGGGAAACATTTCACCATTAGTACACAAAACACAGCTGAAGCTCACCTGCAGAAGTATGTGTACAGAACAACAATCCATTTGTCTTCTGCTGAAGTGTGTAATTTTCATTCAGGCACCTCATGTGGCACTACACACCGATATTACCATGGTGACCAACTTGGAAATTGGGACATTATGACAATTAAAGCTTGTGTGCCACACATGACTGAACATGTTGCTCAGTTAATAGTGATATGGTACATAGACTAGTTGCATTATTTATGCATTATAGGCAAATGCAACTACTTTCTATCTTGTTTCCTTGTTTTAATGAGCTCTTCACTAAACAGAGTTTCCTGATCCCTGTTGATTTGTACGTTTTGTGATTTTATGTATGAACCACCAGTCAGTGACCTGTGCAGCTACAATTTGTTCAGGCCAAATTTGAAAAAGCATGACTCACTTAATGTGGATGTTTTGCAAAGATACATCGTAGGCCTTGTATATTATTGTAACCTAATTAATCTGGATTTGTGTGTGTGTGTTTTTTAAACAATGTTGTTTACACTGAAAGAGACACTGTGTTGGCTGTGGTAGCTTCCTGTCTGAAACCTGCCCTGCATGCTGTTCCCATAAAGCTGCTGAAGTGGTGACAGCTGAAACTTTAGCCAGTGCATTCACAGTGCTAAGTTTATCAGGCAAGACGCACACAAATAACTAGAAGCACATTGAAATATCTAATGAACTGAGGTCTTAACAAGCCGTATTAAAAGCATTGCGTTTTAGCAAACTGCTCTGCATAAAAACATCAGCACAATATTTAAGAATATTTAACTAAACTAAATATTTTCTTTTTTAGAACAGTTAAAATCATCAAAATTATTCTTATTTGCTAAATATTAAAAACAATGAGGGGCAGATTTTTAGAGATTGTATTAAGTTATCTTCACATTCAGAAGTTTACGCAATTGAATGTGAAGCAGTTTTAAGTTGATAGTTTCGTTTTGTGGCCATTTTATGAAACTGCCTATAATTGAGGCCTTTTTAAACAAATATACAATCATATACAGTAAATTAGAATACATGTTTAGATGAGGCCCATTTGTCAGACTGAAAGTAGCTTTGAAAATAACCTTTTAATAAAATATTAAATATACTTTTCATTAAGCCCACATTTCTGTATTAAATGTTCTTTTATGGTCTGATGTATTATTTTATTTTTTAATATCATGTTTTCATGGCGTGTAAGTGAGAAAATCATCACAATTATAGGAAATGAAGCCTTTCACACATCCATAGAGCACATCTATATTCACATAGTAATAAAGACTTTTTTTCAGTAATATTTTAATTTGCTGAATGGGTCTGTAGTCTGAAGTTGACATGTTGCTGATCTCAAGGCCAAGACATATCATTATAATATGCTTACAGCTGTGGTATCATAGGCCTGTGGTTTGCCCCAGCGCAGTGAAACTCATGCTTTAATGTCACAAAGGATCATGTTGTAAATACCCCGGAGTAATGAGTGACATTCAGCTGGTTTCTTAGATATATTTCCCAGAATTCCTCTCTAATCTTATAAGATAGCATGAAAGATAAAACCCACATGCCTGGTGACAAATATGCTCCTTCAAAAATATATTTTTGTGTCTCAGTGCTTGTTACTTTTTTTTTTTTTTTTTTTTTTTTTTTAGCAAAAATGTAAATAAGGTTATATAATATAAATACAATTATTCATGTATAATAACATGACCTACAGTATATACAAGATAAAAGAAAAAGAGGGATTATGTAACTTAAACAAGAGTGGATACTGGTTACTGGATACTTTGTGTTGTAAGGCGGGATTTTAATGTCTCAGACTTGTTTTTGCAGCAGATGTAGGACACGGCTTTTAGCTTCAAACCCTCCAGGAGCCATTTTTACAATATTATAAAATGCGCCGTCATACTAAAAGAATTCATAGCCAGCAGGACAATACACTTAGTACACAGATAAGGCATAGCATTATGACCACCTACCTAATAGTGTGGTGTCATGCCAGCCTCGTCTCCTCCTGGACTCCACAAGACCTCTGAGCGTGAGCTGGACTTTCTGGCAGCAAGTATTTAGCAGCAGATCTGTTGAGTTTTGTAAGTTATGCTTCCATAGTTCGGACTCACACAGATGTTGGCTTATTTATCCTACAACTTCTAGGATAAAATGTTCACTTGCAGCCTCACCTCTCTCTCCCACTTCACCTGTCAGTTGTCATAATGTTAAACTTGATCGGTACATGTTGCCACAGTTTGGAGCTACATCGTATGTAGCTCATTTTGACCCCAGCTGTTCCAGGAGAAGCTGCTTCCTGAGGATCACATCACACATTCTGGTTCCTCTCTGTAGGATTAGGCCCAGTTTTGTATCTGAAATGCATTACCCCAGGCCCTGAATTACATGTTTTAGTGGATACTAACCACTACATACAGGAAACACGCTGCAAGACCTGCTGTTTTTAAAGATCTGTGTCATTTTTTCCTGCTTGCAGCTACTCAGCCTTAAGAGGAGGTATTTTATTGCTGCAGGACAATGGGTGAAATACCCTTTACTTGTCCATGGTTTTATTGTGGAGCCTCCAATTCTGTAATTTTTAAAATATACTGAATATGTGATATTTGTTTTATAGCAACAGCAAAGCAAATGCTATAATAGTACCTCATGCCGTGTTCTGCACTGAGAACAGGATCTGTCACTGGGTGCAAAATGAGATGCTGTGTTTATGACTTTCTGGTCGGGTTTTGCTTCCCATTCTTGTACATTTTTTCCCCTTTAATCTTTGGCTTGTTTCACGCCTCCAGAACATTTAATGGCAATAAGACTTTGTACAATAAATGTGTGTTTGTGTGGGCGTGGCCTTGTATCTGATAGATGTTTCCAACAAATACTATGTTGTAAGTTCCAACTGCTACATATAGGGCCCAAAGTGCAGGCCCTATAAGAAGAGGTGCTGGTTTTAGGTTATGGGTTAGGTCTCATATTTGTGGTAGCACTTCCCTAAAATACAAACTTTAAGGATATATTTGTAAAAATCCTCAAATAAAAGTTGCTGTCCAGTTATGACTATTTTTCCACATTGCTTTACATTGCAGATCAGATGGATTCTGCTCATTGTCTCTTGTTTTCATTCTGTGTCTTCTCCTCTTTGTTGACGCTTCCAAGTTTGTTTCTAACGTTCTCAGGTTTTCCTTCAAAATGTTTTTGCTGTGAATTTAAATCTGTGCTGTTTTGAAGTTTCACCTACAAATCAGGAAACTCCCACAGGCTGAAATTCTGAATGGCATTCAGAAGCTAATTTGTTTCTAGTTAATACATGGGGATCTTCTTTTCACCTCAGGTACAAACATTTTAATGCTGCAAACCAGTATTTTCAGTTCAGTATAGTTTATTTATTCTCACCCATCGTTTTTCTATTGCTTGTTCTGTGTCCCACTTCCTCTGATGCAGCAATAGACTGAATATTTTTCCAAAGAAGAGTCAGCCTCTGCATTATCTTATTTTAAACTATGGCCAAGCGTTTCACTGTTGGGCTTTATATATAGTACATAGAGAAAAGAATGCTGTTACCTTGTATTTAAAGGGGGACTTTAGGACTTTCTTTCTTTGGTGAAAAAAGGTTTTGGTGTTTCTGAGACACTTGGAGAATCTTATTTTTTAATAAAATCCTAAAAGTACTTCATCATTAAAAACCAAACAAACAACAACTTTATTTGCATGCTGTTTAAGAACAACCTTTAGGAAGCAAACTAGTTTGATCCAATGTTAGCTGTCCCCTGCAGAAGCTCAGTGCTCCAGCTCATGATTTTGGGGACAACTCTGTCCTTTAAGTGGGAAGAAAGACAACTCTGATGCTGTCCTTTTAACTTACATCATTACACTCAGAGCACAACTGTAAACAAAGGCCAAATAAATACTGTGCAGTACATACTAGACAGCTCATGATGCCTCACATGTAGCTTTTCCCTCAGCAGTAACAACAGAGAGCTTAAAATCCTACTGTGAAGAAAAAGAATCACAAACAGGAATAAGAACTGACACCATAACACAGTAACAACCTTTTGAAAAAAAAGAGCATTTTTTTCTCTTTTTGTAAACAAAAATGCTCCAGTTCACATATGAGCCATTGCTGAGGCATGATTTGTTGAGGTTTTGTTAATGTACACAGTGCTTTGTCATATGAAAATGTTTCAGGTCATCAAATAAATACTATTATCCACAGAAAGATAAACAGAGTAAATACAAAGTGCTGTTTTCAAATTATCATTCATTTAACTGATTGAAAAAGCTTTCAAACCAACTTGGTTGTTAAACTAACCCAACCACTAATATAATTTTTTTTCTTTTACCCATTCAGTGAGGTACCTTCTGCTTTTGTCTGGTTACTTCACCAAAGTGCGCTTGATCTCAAATCAGAAAGTCACGGCCAGAAATTCTGCTGGAGTTCCTGTAATTCCATCATTTATGGATGACAAGGTGTCAAGGTCTGCTGTATTATGCTCCATTTCTGAAATGCTGCTAGTTTTACACCAGATGATCCTTTTCAAAAACTTCCACTTGTGCTTCTTCAGTCCACAAATTATTTCTTAAAGTCTTGGAAAGAATTAAGATCCAAATGTAAAGGAGGTTTACGGCCTCTGAACGTGGAGCATGTGCACCATGTTGTCCTGGTTTCCATACCTGCTTTTCTTCACCCTCCTTCCTATCAGTCTACTGTTCATTAAAAGTCAGTAATGCCAAAAAACCTTCCATTTTGAATTGTGTCATTTCAATCAACCTTTTCTAATGCAATACATAAAAATATGTGTAAAAAATTGATAGGAACAAAGTTATTGATGAACTCTGGGAGTAATTACCACTCCTAGGAAAGTCCTGCAGTGTTTCATGTTCATGTTCTTGCCATTTGTTGGTAATGGCTGCGTTTCTTTGAAATAGAACAATAGTAATTTTGTGTTTTTTCCGTTATGTTTATAAGATGGACATTTTAACATCTAGATATCATATTTGTTTGATGGTCGGAGACATTTCAGTGTGACCAAAAATCCAAAACAGAGGAAATTTAGCAGACACTCTTGCGCCTCTCTGTAAATGAGACGACTTTTCAGGCCTTGCACATCCTTGTAGATTTATGACTGTTGTTTATATATGTTCTTTAGGCTGCAATTGATGATGTTCAAAGCTAGAACATATGAGAATGTTCTTTCTAGTTTCCCTCAGAGTCTCGACAAGTCATTCAAACAGCTAAATTGTGCCACCGAGACTCAGCTCTAGCAAAAGGCAACTCAATGGGAATTCACTGAGTTGTAAGTACACTTTTGCTGACCAAGCGCAGCATGAACTCAACGTACACACACAGCTGCTAAAGTAGGACACAGGCAGAGCGTTGCTCTCAGAGTTATGAAAGTTACCACTTGCTGGATACAGGTCAGGTGCAGCTGCACAAAAACGAAACAGAGATGGCAATCAGGAGGAGGGAGATGAAGACCTGAGAACCAATCAAAGAGAAAAAGATTAATTTTACCCTCACATGAGATGCTTTTCTGTAAGCAAACATGGTAAGCAAACTGGTTGGCTAAAAATATTTCGATACAAACCTACTGCATAAAAACTGAGATAGGACACAGCTGCACAACTCTCCCAAGCTGACTGATGAATCAGGTTGAGTTTAGCTCAACTGGAAGAGCAGAGGCAAACATCACAGGCTGCAATGAGTCAGTTTACTGCAGCACAGACATAGAGGATCCCACTATGTGTTTTTGATCATTACATCTGAAGCATATTCATACAAACATACAAAGAGAGCAAAGATAGAATAAGTTGGCATGTTAAGACAGTGTTACTAAGGCTTTTGGGAGACATTTTCTAAATTGATTATTTTATGAGATGAGAGCTACAGTGATGTGGAAAAACTCCCAAAATCTATCTAATACACGATGACTCATTTCCCCAAATTTAATATTTTCATGTTTCTCATTGTAAATGTTAACTCAGCAAGTCTACGTTAATACTGCAAAAAGTGTAATATGACTACAGGTGGTCATATTAGACGCATATGTGTATTGCAGTCAGTATAAAACCCCTGATACCAGAACCCCCATTTCTCATCTTTGTTTTTTAATAGCTCTAAGCCATTATCACCAAAGTTAGCAGAAATATATGCATAAAGCTAATCAATTTGTGAGTGTTACATTTATAGAATAAAAGTTTTACTTCTCCAGTGAAATTACTGAAATAAATGTACTTTTGAAAGAGAGGCACATGTTTTACTATTTGTCTAAAAATCAATCCAGCTCATGAGACGATATGTGATATTTGCCAAAGTTTTATCAACATTTTTGGAAAAAACTACAAGTCTTCCATATTTGCTTTGCTAACTAGAGTAAAAGTTCCACAAATTACAATCTGTAACCAGTATAGAATGTGCTGAGGCAGGTTGTCATCATACTGGTTTTATATTTGTCTAATTCCAAAGTTTTCATACCTGAAACTTGTGTAGATTATATAAGGCTATTTTAATATCACACTATGAATTTCATCTGCAATTTAGGTTTGTTGTTTCAAACCTCTGCAGGCTACTCAAACTGCTAGAAGTCACTAAAACTGATGAAATGAAAATCTTACAGTATTCACAAATAACCAATACCTAAGCCAATTCTGAAGATCTGACAGTCGTCTGACCTCCCTGACTCCCTGGCTCAACATGATGTGATGGACATATGTTCATAAAAGGAAGACAGCAAATTTCTTAACTTTAAGACTTAACACAGAGCATGTTTGGGTTTGGTACACAGATTGAGGCAGCGTGAATTAACTTTAGCTGAACTACGTTCCTCAAACATAAGGGCTCTCAATTTAAGTCATTAAACACTGCAATAAATCAGTGTTCCGTAGATGTGATGGAGTTCACTTATAGTAGTTTGGTGCTATTTTATAACAGGGTGCATAATTCATTTGGAAATGCATACAAAACGATTTATTGGTCCTTTAATCCTTTAGTCCTTTATTTACAGTCCGTTAATCCCTCTGCGCATTTCACTCTTCATTAGAGAAAGAAGTTCACTTTGCTTTCTTGTCTGGATCTGTTTGGAAATCTGTGGATCCATCCTCCTTGGAGAGAACAGATATTGATTTTGAATGAGCCGCTTTTCCATTTAGTCTAAGACGGGTCTCGAGCTGTAAGTAAGGTTCAGTGAGGTGAAGGATGCTGCAGATTCACAGACAGTATGAAATGTGCAGAATGTGAGAGTGCCTCTTCTCCGTGTTTCTCAGAGTTAAACTGCTCCCTCAATGCAGAAGCAATTTTATGAGAAATACCTCAGCAAAACGAATGTCCATGGCGCCTTAAAGGTGTTAAGCCAATGCACATTATCAGCTTCTCTGCCCCCAACAAAAACCTACAAATGCTGAAACAATTACACAGATACTGACTTTGAGTGTGAGTGTTTAATCGCACCACAGAGTACATCAGAATTGGTGAACAGTAATGTCAAGAGCTGAAACTGATAGCAGGGGAAGCTTGTAGACTACAGGTGAGAAAAAGTTTAAACACTTGACAGCAATAATCAAAGGACACAGAGAAGCAAAATGCTCCAGTTACCTCAATTTGACATCCTTGGAAAGTGTGATTCACATCAAAGCATTTGTAAAATGCATAGCCATATGGACAAATGCACACTCTTCGAAGTGCAATCAGACACAGAGATGCAGAAACTTCTTCTCCTTTCAGCTCTGGATTGCCTCAGTCCAAATCTTTTACTCTCTCTAGATTTACATCTCAGCACCTCCCTCGAGCTCAACTATCGTTTTTTCCTTCTATCTTTGATGCAACACTGCCTTTAGGGGTTGTATGCGCAGCCTGTTATGTGATTTTGGGAGAATAATTACTTTGTGTCAGCAAATATTTCCCTGACTAGAACATTATGAAACTTCTTAAGCATTTGCATGCATGTGAATGCAGGAAACATAGGTTTTGGGGAAAGACACATTCTAGTGTTGCAAAACTATGGGTGCACTGTTTAGAATTTTGCAGCCAATTGATAATCCATAGATTTTGCCAAGATTAACCTGCTGCTGAAATAACATGCTTGTGTCTATCGTGTGTTGAAATCAAATATTTACATATAAAACAACACATAGGACACATAACCGTGCAGTTTTAGGTGGAAGCCAGGACAACCAGAGGAAGTGGAGTGCTGATACTTTAAGGCATGCTGTGCCTTGCTGTAGTGCTACAGCAAGGCACAGCATGGAGAACTCTCTCAAACCTGACATGACACAGAAAGGAATAGAGGAAGAATAAATGAAAATATCACAGATAATCACAGAGTGCAATGGAAGGAACCATTGGAGAACAGGGAGTTATTTCTGCTGAGGATATAGTGGAGAATGGCATGAGAACCAGAGGAGCTACTCACAGGTGAGTAGAGACAGCTGGGGAAGAGAGCTGGCAGAGGAAATTAGGAGATGCGCAACAGCTGCGCTGAGAGACAGGCAGAGGAAAGGAGAAAAATAGACAGATCAGGATGAAAACCAGCATCTCTAAATCTGAGAGCATGGTCTTGAGCTAGAAAAGGCTAGAGTGTTTTCTCTGGGTTGGGGGCGGGGTTATTATGTGAAATCAACTTTTTTAAGCTACATATCATGTAATAATATTTCTTCATGAGAAACTGTACATGAAGTGTTGCTTTGTTTGAGAAAGTTTTGAATCTCCCAAGGCAGCCATTCGGATGTGCCTAAGCACTTGCTCAGACTATGCAGATGCCTCTTTGGAGCTTCCCCCTCACAGAACATCTCTCCCCACTCCTCTTCCACTCAGCTCCTCCAGACTAGCAGCAGCAGCAATCATCAAACACTGGACGTCTACTGAGCTTATCACACAAACTTCTTCTCAGTCCAACACTCCTAAAAACGATTGTAAACAGCATAAGCGGAGTGTCAGAAAGAGTAGGAGCTTCTTACAGAGACAAAGGCAAATTTTGTGGCGTGAAATTTCAAAGTCAGTTTGTATTTAAGTTTTGAAACATAGTTACTTAATTGTGCTGTAAAATGGCACTATGTGCCTGAGTAATACATAATATTGGAGACAGGTACCTAGATTAGTTTTGCGTCTGCGGTGATGCGTGCACTGTATGGATCCGTTATGGTAAAGAGAGAGCTGAGCCAAAAGACAAAACTCTCGATTTACATGTTGATCTACATTCCTACCCTCATCCATGGTCATGAGTTTTGGGTAGAAAAGAACAAGACTGTGGTTACAAGAGACTGAAAAGAATTTCCTGCTCAGGTTACCAGGTTTCTCACTAGATAGAGAGTGAGAAACTCTGCAATCTAAGAGGGACTCAGAGTAGAGCCACTGCTTCTTCACATCAAGAGGAGCCAGTCAATGGATGCACCTTAATCTGTTGGGACCCAGTGGGACTGTTTCTCGACTGGCCTGGGAACATTTTGGGATTTCTCTGGAGGAGCTGGCCCAAGTGGTTGAGTCTGGGTCTCTCTGCGTAGGCTTTTCCCCCCACCACCTGACTCCACACTAAGTAGAAGATGATGGATGGATGGAAGGACATGTCACCAAAAATAAAAGTCGTTATAATGATATTCTGGAACCAGCTTTGGTCAGTGACTTCCTAAAGCCTTTTGCTTTTGTTGTGGGATTGATTCACACAACTTTTTGTCTCTGGGAAACATTATCTCCTTCCTGAACCAAATGATGGCAGGATATCTCCATACAACCTGCGTATAAATGTTTGAACAAAAAGAGCATGGCCTAGATAAAAGAACAAGTAAAACATTCTGTTCAGTGTTCAAACAGAACAAATGGTTTGATGTGTGGGAAAAAAAGGCGAAAATAGGAGGGAGGCCATCAAAAACTGTAACAATGAGAGGAGGAAGAAGACAGGTGGAGTGGCAGCTAAACACACAGGGAGAACAAGTAGGAGGGAGTAATGGAGAGGAACAGTGTGAAGCACTACATTTCTCTCTCCTCGCTGCCTGTGATGGAGGAGCTGCCCTGCTCACAGAATCGACAACAGAAAGGGGATGTCAAAAGGAGCTGAGCACCCAAACACTGAGTGCAGATCAAAAAGAGAGTCTGAGGAGAGAAATGTGGGGAAACTGGGGCACACGTAAATTAGTGAAACTCAGTGAAATTTAGGAAGCATGTGAGAGCTAAGATGGAAAAAGTGCTGATGGCAGAAGTGTGTATCCTCCCAGGTCCTGAGCGTGACCCCCCACCCATCCCTCCACCTCGTTCATGCTTCGTCTGTACCCTGTCTCCTTCTCCATGCTCTGACCCTGTCCCCTCCTCCTTTACCCTCCTCTCCTTTTTCTCTCACATGCCATCCCTCGCGCACTGTTTCCCACAGTCAGACCTTAGAGCGCAGCGCCTGGATCGCGTCTCTGCTTCTCTCTGCTTCCCTTTTCCTTCCTCTGCCAACCCTCTGCAAGCGCGCTCTCTCTCTCTGGTTTCCTCTCTGCAGCTAAAATCCCACAGCTCGACTTCAGAGGCAAGCCGCAAGAGAAGAGAGAACCAATGAGGGACTAAATTGAGGATCCAAAGAAGAACTGAGGAGTCCTTCTTCCTGTCAGGGTTTTGGCTGCTCTGCAGTCAATCTTCTCAGAGGAAAGACTGAAGATGGGAAGCTCAATCTGAGCACAGAAAGAAGGAGAAAAGGACTGTTTTGCCTTAAAGAACAAAGTGATGAAGACGGAGCTTCTGCAAGTGAACAAATAAGGACTTAATCCATACACAGGAAAACTGCGAAGAACTCCAAAAGTAACGGGACTAGAAGAAAAGGGGGGAAAAAAAGGAAAGCGACTCCGACAAATCAACATATTTTAGAAGATCTGACTGAGAGAATTAAGGTTCTCCTATCAGTTTTCCTTTTTTCTCCTCATCTGTTTTTCTACGAGTTTGCCTGAAGCTCAGCCATGCAGGTGTCCATCGCCTGTACGGACCACAACCTGAAGAGGGGCAATGGGGACCACAGCAAGCAGAGCGCCACCAGCCCCAACGTGGTGAACCAGGCCAGGGCCAAGTTCCGCACCGTGGCCATCATCGCCCGCAGCTTCGGCTCCTTCACTCCCCGACACATCTCCCTGAAGGAGTCAACCGGCAAACACACGGGCATGAAGTACAGGTGTGTGTGTGAGTCAGAAATGTGTGTGTGTGCTGGATTCAGTGGCTTGGAAAACATTTATACCAGTCCACATTTTTTGTTTTTACCTTTATATTCAAGTCTTTTAAATCATAACTGTCCGTCTTTATCTCAAAAATGATTTTTGATCTTACTCCTTGTATGTACTTAAATACTCGACACGGAAAGTTTGAGTTTAAGAATGCTTTAATGAGCTAAAAAGAACGTCTAACATCATATTTTCTATTTTATTTTATAAATAAGTTGAATTCTAAAAGAAGGCAACATAACAAATCAAGATCCAGTTTTGGTTTACATGTGCCATGAGTAAAACCAATTAATGAAGATTATGAACATTATGTTTCTGGGGATTAAGCACTCACGAGTAAATATCAATAACCAAATGATAGCTTTGTCAAGATCCCACATAATTTAGCCTTCCTTAATGATCAGTTTCCAAAATGTTTAATTGTTCTATCTTAAAACAAAAATGTATTCTTCTTGGATGAAATCACCTTGTGCCATTTTTTAAAACTTTCTTCTGAGTGCTACACATTTTAAACTTCATCATTAGTCTTTATGCTCACATTTGCAATGAATCAGGAGGGTTCAGATGTTTCCTACAAACCTCATTTTTGTTCATTGTTTAGGTTTCTTACTTTGGCTCTTATACTCCTCTCCTTTGCTTGTTGTCCCGTACAAACCTGCCTTCCTGCCCTTAGATGCACTAAGATGCACTATATTTTCAGAATGGAAGAGCGCTCTTTCTCCTCTGCCTCTCTCCCACACACCTAAACACTTCTCCACCTGTGTGGCATGGAGAGACAGCTCTGCAGTGTGGGCAGAGCGTCTGAGTTGGATTTGACCTCCATGGTGCTGCGGCTCAACTGACTTCTGCTTTCCTATCTCTTGGGCCTCAAGACTTAAGATCTTGTTGTGTAAGAAACTTTTTTTAAAAGCTCCTAACTGAGCTATCAAATCCGACTTGAGAGTGAAAGCAGTTGGTGTGCTTTGAAGCTCATCAGAGATATAGAAATGATAAAATGTGGGCATTATAAATTATAAATTAGTGAATCAATTTATTTTCCTCATAATTCAACATCAAATGAATATATGTTAATACCCATCATGTTCATTACTATTATTTTCTAGCAGGCACCTGTTATTTAAGACTTCTTAGAGTGAGTTATTCTAAACATCAAAGCACTATACTGTTCATTTTCACTTCCCTTTGGCAACAGGACAAAAATAAAGACAAATGTGTATAATTTTATAGCCCCTTTCTAAGAATGCTATGATGAACTGTATCTTGGCTGGACCTGGTTATGAACTGGACTTATATTACACATTGTCTGGACTCTGAGGCAGTCCAGACAGTGTGTAATGTGAGTGAGCTGTGATACTGCCTGAGGTGTAATGAGAGCAGGCAGGCGACTGAGCATCGACCCGGCTGTAGCTCTGTGCTTGTCACTTTATATTGGTAATAATATATCAATATCATAAGAACAGCGTAAAGGCATGATGGGTCCAGCTTCACCTTTTTTTATTATAAACAAACAAGCAGCAACAAATTTATTGATTACCAAATGTGAGGTGCAACATGCACTTGATTCAAATTGACAATATATTTACTGTGCAAATGTAGTTGAATTAAAACCATTTTCTTCATCCGTTTCATCTGATCTAATCTCATAATTTGTTTTAACATTTTAATAACCAATCAGTCATAATCTATTCAAATTTGAATTCATTTGAAAGAATTAGATACATTTCTATTACTCTTTAAATCAGGAGATTTTTGTTAATTTCTCAGCTTTTGAATTTAATTTGAAACTAAAGATTAAAGGATTAAATCAAGAATATCTCTTACATGATGATTAACCAATCAAAATCAGAAACTGTCAAACATAGGGGCAAAGGTAAAAAATGCTAACTAATATTTCAACTACAAACAGCTTCAGAAAAAACCCCCAAAAGTTTTGAAATACTAAAAAGTAAACTGATAAACAGAGAATATTCATCAAGATTTTATCAGCATCCCCCAAAGCTCACTGGAAAGGTTTTATGGCTTTGCTCATAATAGGCACTGTAAATTAATTTCAGGATTGATCTTTGTGTAGAAACCTGTTAAAACATTTCTACTGAAAAATCCAACACTTGGACAAAGTTCCTTTGCAAAACTTTTAGAGGAACGGGAGCTTTAAATTGGAGCCAGACATTTTTATTGCACAATAAAATGTGAAGGTAAAAAGCACAATAAAAGCTTTGTGTTAATGACTTAAAGGGCGAAAGTATAGCAAATCTACTCTATACTGACTTAATGGTAATAAGAGAGTTATAAGTTGCACACATAAGAGGAGCACTAATAATTCAGAATTTCAGAGTTGTTTGAAATACAGACAGAAGAGAGAGAGATGGGAGAGAAAGAGGCGATACCACAGAGTGCCCTAATCTTTCTCTGCTGCGTTCTTCTCTGCTGACAGTAATGCTCTGAGAAAATCTCTTTGCGACGAGTCCCTGCTTTCCTGTCCTCTACCGCTCTCTTTTCTCTTTTCACTTGTCAGTTTTCCTTTTGGTTTGTGGAAGTTAACAGGTTTACTTTGCATCTGCCTACCATGAAAACAGAGGCATTGTACATAGGGGCAGAGGTTAAACATTAGAGAATCTGAAATATGTCAGGATGGCAGAAAGCTCTGTTTATCACTTTAAACAGCTGCTAACCTCTGGCCAGTGAATGCTGCCAGACATCTGTGATGATAACGTGCTGACATGCTAGAATCTGAAGTCCTGTATGGAAACTGGACATCAAAATATCTTCATTTTCCATAACTTCCTGTCTTCATTTGTTGACTAATGTGATATTTACTGTTTGAATCAGCTCGATTTTCATATTAGTAGATTCAGTTTGTTTCTGTGTGATTGTTCTGAGTAATTTACTGTGTATTCTAGATTTTTTTTTTTTAATTTTGTTTCATTTATTATTATCATTTATTTTTATTTTGAAAATGTCAGTTGAATATGTTATGGTGTCAATCATTTCTTAATTTCACTATTATTTGTGACTCAATAACTTTTAGTGTTTTATGTTTTGAATTGGCAATGATTCACAGATTCCTTTTCTACAAAAATTAGAAATTAAAATTTTTGTTTGCTTATTTTGTGTGGCCCATGAATGCTTTTACTAGACAATTTTGGCAATTCACAAAACCACTGATGTAAACTACTACACATGGATGTCACAAAAACATTGCAGCACACACTCTGCAACATTGCATGTTTCTGAAATTCAGTCCAAAATTCAATGTTTGAAAAAAATGTGTGTGTATGTTCTAAGGGAGTCTTGCAAAAGCATGAACACCTTTTGAAGTTGTCTACCTAGTTCTTACATTTCAACCTCAGGCTTGTATACTTTTTCAGACATGAAAGTAAATAATTCTAATTTCCAGTTTAATATGTTATATTTACACTGGAAACCTATTAAATTACGACAGTTCACTTAATATTTGTCAGGGCTGGCATGAAGAGCAATAATTAGAGAACAGCAAAATGTTTTCCATAGGGACATGGCAAACAAGATAAGAAAAAGCCTCTGATTTTCACCTTCTGTCAGAACAATGGCCCCAGACATAGATCTAAAACTGTAAATTAAATGGTTTAAACCCAACCAGGTTCATTAGTTAGTTGAATAAACCTCTGGAAAGCCTAGACCTAAACTTAACTAAGAATCTATGTTGATGTTGAGCTGTTTTGCCAAGAAAAATGGGTGAAATTTCAAGCTGTTTGATCTTCAAAGCTGGTAAACACATACTCTATAGATTTGCAAGTTTAATTCCAGAGAATGGTTTTATTCCAAACCTAAAATATTGACTCAGTGGGACTGGATGTAAATGTATGCCGAAATGTTCTGTTTTTTATTTGTAGAAGATTTGAAAATCCTGGATGCTTTCCTTTATGCATCCATGATTTCCTAATTATATATATTTTATATTGGTTTGTTGCATAATATTCTAAATACACTAGTATTCTCATCTCTAAATACATTCTTAATGTAACTAAGTTTTCAGTATAGTTGGTTAAAAGTTGTAGAAATCCCTCCAGAAATCCATTTGTCCTCGTTTTCCACCTTAGTTCTGCAGTTTGCTGACTAACACCTTTGCTCCTCTGCTTGTTACAGACTGACAGAATCTACTCTACTTATAGCAGCGACTCACTGTTGTGTTAAATGGAATTTTAAATTTGTTGTATAAAAGGCATATTATGCTGCGGGAATAGAACAGGGTAGTGTCATTTTGTTTAATGACACTACTCTTAATCGAACGTGATTCTCTAAAGGCTTTAGATCTAACTTTGTTCTTTAGATACTTGTATTTTTTTAGATGCTAATGTTCAAACTCACAAGCAGATGCTGTGATTTTTTTTTTTTTTTTTTGCGGTAGCAAGTTTTTTAATGCAGTTCACCGTGTGCAGACTTGAGGTGCATGTGGCCCATTCACAGCAGCTGTCAGTGTTTTCTAAGGTCGTTGCACACACTGGGAACACGATCGCTCTCTATGTAAAAAGGTAGATTGCTACCTACCTGAATGGTAAATGCACTAGTGTAGTATGCTTAAAGATGCAAAATATATAAAGCACACAAGCATGTACTAATGAAAGTGTTTCTCACTTTAGCATTTTCACACTCTAAACTGCTTTAGGTATCATGGGCAGTTGCTCAGGGCGGAATTGGGGCACACAAGCACCAGATTGTTAGAGGTGCCTTAAAGCTTTCTATTATATTTTTGCATGTGCAGTTAGGGAAAAGTTGGCACCCCCTACGTTGAGAATGTATTTCTGTTGATACTTTTTCATTGGTTGGTGGTGGAAGAAGGAGGGCTTGCCCAGGGCACCATTCATGCAAGAACTGCCACTGTTTTCAGATTTGGAAGACATGAAAGGCCATGTCATACCGTTTTAATTTACTGTGTAAAGTGTGCAACGCTTTGTATATTGTTTTATTATTTATTGTTTATATTTATTATGTATTCTATTATTATTATTATTATTATTATTATTATTATTATTATTATTATTATTATTATTATTATTATTATTGTTTTATAGCCTTAGTTGGCTTTAAACTTCTCCACAACTGTATCTCTGTTTTCAACTCAAATTGAATGATTTCCACTGGATCTTATTCATGTGTATCGGAGTAACGAGGGTTAAATTCTGAGATTTTTCTTTGGGTTTGCTGGCATTGGGACATTATTTTGGTGCTGCTGGTTGGGGGAATATGAGGTCGCTGACATTTTGGTTGGTTGGTGACGATGGATCTGGACTTGGTGGTGGTTCTCCCTGTGTTGACGTTGCAGTGGCAGTGAAGTGTGTTTGTTTCTACGGACCAGGCCACCTGCTGGAGACGGGTTTTTGGGTGGGTAGGTCCTGTCTTAGTGTTGGGTCAGGGGTTATCACAAGGAACTGATCAACTAATCAAAAGCAGACTTGCAAATACGTGAGCTTTTCTGAAAACACTCTCTTTAAGTGTCTGAGAGAATCCTCTGTGAATCAAAAATGTCAGCAATCTATTTCTTGACTAAGCATTTTCACATGTTAGTAATCAACACATTTTGCTCAAGGTCAGCATCTGTTTGTTCAGAACAAAAAAGCAAACAAACAATAAGGGGGGGAATAAAAGTTTGTTTTGACAGAATCTAAAACCTAGCAAAGTCATTTAAGGTGAAGAAGATATCTCTTTTCAAACCTCCTTCTTATAGACAAAGTTGAAAGGTCACACACTCTGCAGTTGTGATTAAATAAGAAAAAAGTCAAGGGTTATCATTACTTTTGCAAGGCACTGTACTTCAGTTAAAAATGAAACACAGGAGAGGCAAGAAAACAAAAAAACCCTCCTGAGACGGACTGATGTAAAAACAGGCAAACGTTTTTCTGCCGGAGCCACAGCATGTGCTGTGATCTGAGACCCTGATTGCTCTGTGAAAACTGGGCAAGCTTTTGGATGAACCAATTCACACGTAGCTTTCTTGGCAGATGATGGTGTCCTCGCCGTACGTTGCCTGGCGAGAGCTTTCGCAGCGCAGTGGTGTGAAATGGCCAGATTAGCAACTGTTGCCACTGTTTCTATAAAATGTGCCACACAGTGGAGGAGCTGTGAAATGAGAGGGATGATAATGAATAAAAGAGGAAATCTTTGCTGTTGGTTGAGCTCCAAACCACTAAACAACAAACGCACCATAACGGCCCAAACTGACACATTAAAATATGCTTGTTGCCATGGTAATCATGCGATTGGCTTTGGAGCCTTTTTTTACAGCGGCCTACGCAGAGACTTGTTTCACTATCTTTATGGGGACTTTTGAGAGAGTCCCTTATACTAAACTAAAGCAAACTATTTAAAAGCCTCACCCAAAACGTTCCCATCCCTTGACTCCTGATTTAAAACGCACCTTTTATCTTAATAGAATCTTTTGCCAGCACACACATATTAAGAAACCGTAAGATTAGACAAATTGAGTCTGCCCTTTCTTGATGTGATGAAAGCAGGAAGAAAAGTGAGATGTTCAAGAGAGGCTTTCAAACAGATTCATTGTAAATTAACTTGTCAGTACTCTTAATTTAATCTGTTAACGGGTCGGGGGGGTGAGTGAGGGTTTTACCTAAATTTATTTAAAAAGTGAAGAAAACTAGTCAACAGTCAGCTTTTCAGATAAGTGATTAAACAACACAGAAGTTTGAGATTAAAATAATGCAGAATAATTATTTGCCATTAAATTAGAGATACAGAAATAAGCATGTTGCACCAGAGGAGCTCACTGATATCCAAAGAGGCACAACAATCAATCCTATCAGCTGACTTTAGTTAGACTTGACAGATGTCCACCAGGATTTTAAGGAACTTTAATTACATTTTGCTGCAGGAGGTTTAACCATTTCTGTTTGAGGCAAGGTTTGACTTTGATAACTCCTCTGTAAAGATGGATACTGATGTGAATGATGAACCTGGAGGAAATGGTGGTGATAGCAATGATCATCCTCTGAACTGGTATGCACGAGTTTCCATTACAGATAGAATTTGTAAGACCTAATTCATTCCTCCATGTCTGTAGTCTGCCCCAGCAAAGCCTGCAAATTTCCACATTTGTTCTAGGATCCAGAAGGACTCTGTTCAGGCTTTTGTGATCATGCTGGCTGTGCATGTCAACAGAGACCATAACAGTCCCTTTTAGAGGGTGTTGCCAAAAACACAGTTAATAAATAAAACAGCAACCACAAGCAGAAGAGGAAAAGAACAACGCTTTTTTATTTTTATTTTAAAGAAACAGTGAGGAGAGATTTGTTGGTTTTTCCTCATTTGGACAATTCATGTCATGTCAAAACATTGCTTTCTCTGTTGAAAAAGAACAAAAAAATCCTTCATTTTAGTCGAGTTTGTCTTTACCTCTGAGTAACAAGAGCTTAAACCACTGCATTATTGCCCCCTGTAGCGCCTTAGTTTAGTGCTGTGCATCTCTGAGAAAACCAACTAAGGTAAAAACTATATGAAGTCATAATAGCGTGGATTAAACAGCTCAGAGACAGGAGGAGCTATGCTCACTTCTTTATTATTCAATTCTATATTACACATTTTTAAAAGCAAACTGATTTTCCAGAACAGTGGCACCGCATGCAGCTCCACACTAATACTCTAACGTACCACAGAAATCTTTCTGACATCAAGCATTGATGGTTTTTCTCACTTCTTTCCTCTGTTGTGAACAAGGATAATGGCAGTGGTACAGGATCTACTGCATGTGCATTCACAGAAGGGCTCACTATGGGAATAGTTCTTGGCTGAAGTAGTGTGTGATGCAGTGGTTTTTGAATAAAACATTGCTGGACTGTTTGGATTTTATACCATCTCAGCTCAAAATGCTAACTTAAGATCTTTGATTATAACATCTGGCCCTTCTAGTCTTCCTTAGTGTTCCTCTCACATCGCTCACATGAGCTTTAAAGTTGTCAAATGTTCCTGAAATAAAATGTGCTCTCACATACAGCTGAGGCATTTTGATACAGGGAAACATCTTTGAAGGAGAAATTTAATTAAAGACTTTAACTTCCTTGATGACTTATGTAATGTCATCAAAGGCATGTGTGTGTGAAAGTTTTTCTTTTTTTTTGGAGAGTAGAATTTATCTTGATTTAATAATTCACAGTGAAATAGCAGGACAAATTGAAAAAAATAACTATAATTCATATACAAACTGTATGTCAAAGGACTGATATTTTTCAGAATTTTACAGTTAATCTTTAAAAAGGGATGTGGGAACCTGTAATTGCCGCCTATGATTGCTTTTGTTATTACAGTAGTTGGCTAGGAGCTAAAACCTGAACAAAGATAAAACATTTTGCCTTATGAAACGTCTCTTCACTTCACGAGAACACAGAGAAGACATCTGACTCAGCTGGAGCTGACTTTTCTTTTGATTGTTCTAATTTTTTATTTTTTTTTTTTAATCGCGCACCAGACACATCTAATTTTAGTAATCCCATTCACTGAACTCACTTTTGCTCTCAAGCTCAAGAAAGTGCCAGAATGGTTTGTCAGACTGTTTTTTAGGTGTAGAAGAAGAGCAATGGGAGTGAAGACTATTACTGATGGAGATGTTAATGAGGAGCAAAGAGAATGAGCGTGAAGGGAGATGTATTGATGTGAAAGAAAGGTCATTGTAACCATGTTATTACTAATGATGGCTATTAAGGGGCTGAACCTTTTAAACAGTCGTCCTTTGATTCAAAGACAAAAATCCTGTCCTCCCAGGAAACATTAGAGACTCCCCAAAGCTTTCTATAGTCAGTAATTAGTCCTTCATTACTGGGTTCTCAGTTATTAGCACAAACAAGTGCATCTCTAATGAGTCTTTAGAAGAATCTTTTTTTGATTTGCAACTTTAAACTCACTGGTTTGACTGATTCTAACCAAATAAGATGAACTAACCAGAAAAAATACTCTTTCTTACAAGAAAATTAAGATTCACTTGGAGTCAGATGCAGAATCTGCATTTTGATTTCAGCTAAACATTACAAGAGTAAAGTAATGTAAGAGTCCCAATTTATGTAGCATTCTTACAAGAATATCAGTTTAGAAAAGCTGAACCATCTGAAGTCTGTTTCTGCATGATCACATCTCTTAAGACTTTCCCTGGACTAACCAAAATCAGCTGTCGCTTGTCCCCATTGTTCGAGAAGCTGCAGGTTTTATATTAGAACCAGATACTTTGAAATCTTAGCAGCCTATTTGTATTAAATCGCTGCTTTGTGCAGCAATGAAGCAAACAGTGAAAACTTGCCTCCCGTATTAATCAAACTCAATGCACAAAAACGACTGCTGACATTTCAGCAAGCACTTTAAAACTTACAAAGGCCCCACTGAAAATAGGTGCATTATGAGTCACTGGGAGCCACCCAGCAGTCCTCCTTCTCCTCAAAGACATATTTATTTAGGTTACTTTCACATCCTGAAAGTGTGAATTTTAATGCACCTAATATTCTTTTTAATTAAAATAAAAGTCCCAGGGTTCCTTTTAGACCCACACAGAGAAATGCATGTTTTTAAAAAATGTCTCCGCACCTCAATTTCTCACAATTATTATAAGAGCAAACTTTACTCCTTGCAGAAGAAAATATTAATACCTTAGAGTGGCATCCTTTTGACATCACTTGTTTGCAGCAATTTGTTTCTCTTTGAAACTATTAAACTTTGCATACTTGGGAGATTAAAGAGATGGCATAGTTTGTTCAGGTGGGGTCTTATAAAGTAGTTTTAAGAATTTTGTGAAAAAAACAAAAAGCACTAAGAAATCTGATAATGTACAAATCCATATGCCCTGATTGGACATTTTAAAATGTTATCTATTTTTGTTATATAACAATCTCTAGTGTGGATTTTGTTATTGACGGAAGTAGACAGAAGTCAGAGGAAGTACAGATATGCAAGATGAAACTGTATTTTCTGCAACATGTTGAGACAGATTGGATGTTTAACAGATTGAAGCACAACTTCAGCTGTTTGGTTTGATCCTTTTTAGCTATAAACCTCGGACTGTCATGAAAGTATGCTGGATTGGAAAATGTCAAAAGCTCACGGACATCTCAGAGTTAAGATAGGAATTTACATTCTTTAAGAAACACTCATTGAGTGGTGATTTAGTAATGTTAACCATAATAAGTGTTCACATGGTGGTTTTAAAAATTAGCTCCATATTCATTTGAGTGAGTCGTCATCTTTGCTCAGAAAATGTAAAGAGCAGACAAGGAGGGGAGAACAAATATTTTAGTGCTTTACTTTATGGCTTTTCAAGAGGCGAGAACCAGCTCAAGATCTAAAACTTGAAATAAGAAGTTGGTCACATTTGAACTTCGTTCAAGTCACATAAACTTATTTAAACCCACACATTTCACACCAGTCCAGTCAAATACATTATTAATTGATTTCAGAGGACTACACCAGGTCAAACCTGATATGCAAACTTATGTGTACTGAGGTTGCTGGTTATATTAGCCTCTTTGGTCAGCTAAGACTCTTACCCTTTGGTATAATTTTAAGTCAACAATAAAACAAACAAAAAATGAATGGACTGGCTTTTTCTGGGGAGATAACACACAAAAGGAAAACCATTCAGACAGAGTAAAATCTGGGACAATTTTCACATGGAAACTGCAGAGAGTACATAATGTATCTGCTGCTGCTGCAATAATTGTGTGCCTCTTCAGTTTCCTCTCAGGTTAATCTTGAAAGAACATTACCTGACAGTATATTCAGTGGCGAGGTCAGCAATTTGGAGTCAGACATGCGACATCCAGAGTTCTCAGCATTTCTGACTTCTGGAGTTTAAAGCTGCAGTATGAAACTTTTATTAAAAAACAGTTTTTTTCTTGGTATATTTGTTGAAGCTGTTTGATTATCGTTGATAAATGCTTCAAATATTAAATCTAAACGTTCACAATAAATTTGCAAGAGGTATGAATAATTTTTGACTTGGTCATATTTCTTTTATTACTTGGGCAAAGTCAAGAAAGTTTCTACACGTCTTTTATTCAAAGTTAAGAAGCTGACATGGCATAAATTTCCTACTGCTATTTGAATAGTTGTTCTCTCTCAGCTGCATTGCAGTCTATGAAATGTGCATTTATGAAAGTACTTAATACACTTTTTGAAGGACAAGGTTATGAGTATGTCTTTATGATTTCACACAGGTTTCTTTCTGCAGTGTGGTGGAAAAGTTAATAATGGAAAGCATAGTGTTCTTTCATGCTGTTAATGTTCAAAGATCTTTACTGTGGAATTTAAATCATTATGAGTTGCTTCACTCTCTGAAACAATTAAAAGTTTGTTGATTAAAGTAAGCTGTAGCTGCTGATGTCTTCTCTCTAACCTTGTTTCCTAACATTATTTAGCAGATCATATGTGCTTCTTATGTGCTGACAGGGGTCGGTTTTCATTTAGGATTGGAAGCTAGAGAATATATCTACCTCTAAATGGTTGACTGCTGAAAATCTAGCTAATTTGAATGCAGATGTTTCTTTTCAATCTGACTTTGCCTTCCTTTTGCCCGTAGACACTCTTTCCCTCTCCTTCCCTGTTTTCCATTCCTCTGTCAGCCTGCTCTTTCCTTTACGGTTCCTTTTTTCCTTTGCCTGGAGCATTGACGTACTACAAGTATGTGCGCTATGTAGATGTCGCAGTGCAACGCCTGCTTAGCTCAGTGCAATTCATTCTTCACAGAGAATGAATTGTGAAGAACTTTATACGGAAAAGCACTTTAGACTTTTCCGTATAAAGTGCTGAAACCCAAACTTTTTATGAGTGAAGTGCACTCAAATATAAAAAGCAGCTATGTTGGTGTGAACACGTTTCACCATGTTTTAGTTTTTTGATGATTTGCAAAATGCACAGGACAATGTTTTGACACACTAACACTTCATATGGAGAATGTAACTTTAAGAAGCATACCAAATATATAAAAGCAAAACAAAAAAAATGCATTCTTAACTATTTATTTAATTCTAGATTATCAAACAATTTTGTTCGTCTTGCATGAATATAAACAAAATGTCTTACTCATTTTCTAACTAATTTATTTCTAACAATTTGATGCTCCTTAAAGTGTATCTAACCCATAAATCAGAACTTTTTTGAGGATAAGCTGTCAAAATACGTTTCTGTGCAAATCTTGAAATTTCTGTCTGTGTCTCTTGGCTCCACCCATTTTTCCCTATAACAACCATTTTAGTTATTGCTTTATTGATTAACTATGTTTAGTATACTGAATGAAGCAAGTCAAAGTAAGACAACTTGCTAATGATGCCCAACATGCCACTGACAGCATTTTGGCTAATTTTAGCTTATACACAAATTTTAGCATACTGAGTGGAATAAGTCCATGTTAGTCAACATAGTTGTAATTCTTTACATAGCAATGAGTACAGCTTAGCATTGTTACTAATTTTTGGCATCAGAACCCCTGATTTGGGTCCAACCGATGAGCACACTTTGGCAGGCCCCTTTTGAATTTCTTCAGAAATTTTATAGTATTAATTTGGGGTTAAGAGATGAGCGTGTTTTTTCCTGGTAACAAACTGCCACAAAGTATAAATCAGATTTTTACTTTTGTGTTGAATGTCTGTTTTATAATATATTTACCACCAATGACAAAAAACATTTAAACTTTCTGCCTAATTCACCAAACGCACAATTCTTGTTAAATAGTAAGTAGTGTAAGATAAGTAGTATTTCAAAAGAGCAGAAGAAATCTTATGCTTTTTGAACAATAACAATATTTCTTGTTAATCTGTTGCTAAGAGATTAGCATGTTTTCTGGTAACGAACTGCCACAAAGGATAAGTAAAATTTTTACTTTTGCGTTGAATGTTTGTTTTATAATATATTTACCACCAATGAAAAAAAACAAAAACATTTTCACTTAACGAAGTGATGTCTAGCAAACGTTTAACCTGCAATGCTTTTTTAATGAGGTACATTAAATGTACATTGTACGCATTACATAAAAACTCAATGGCAATAAACAATGAACATTTCCATAATCTTTTTAATGCACAATAATAATTTGACTGTTTGAGAAAATTGGCTGAGTTTGTGTTTGTATCTACATGAAGGAGGTGCACTGTAATTGACTTCTGCCTCCTTGGAGATATAAATGACTGCTGAAGCTGCAGGAGCATCATCTGCTGTGTCTGATTCAGTTGGTGGAAGCATTTTATGTCAGCAGACTTTGCAGAGTGGGAGCTTTATTCAATGTTTTGCCCATTCACCCTTAGCACAAAATAGTTTCAACCTATGTGAAACAAGGTTCAAACTAAATTGACTCATCTTCATCATCACCTAAATAAATTCACAGCCCTCACATGAACAAGGTGATTTACTACATTTAATAAACAACAGTTTTTGAGGATATAGATTATGTCGTTATAATGCTTTTGCAATCTAACTTTTCCATTTATGCTTAAATCTTCTGGCACACAGGTATACATCAGTCACTAGGTTGTTATCTTTGTAGGAGGAATGTTGCAACAGTTTTTAATAATAAAAAAAAAAAATCACAGTTTACATGTTTCCTGCACCAAACCTAAGACTGATCCTCCAAAGCCAACCAGTTAGTTCTTTCTCCTTTGAATGTTTAATTTATATATTAAATTTACACATATA